>MU273470.1:0-279398 GCA_022160365.1 Vararia minispora EC-137
CTGCTCCCTCGCCACGCCCCGCCATGCCCGCTCCCTCGCCACGCCCCACTATGCCCGCTCCCTCGCCACGCCCCACTATGCCCGCCCCCTCGCCACGCCCCACCAAGCCAATTCTACCGCACGCGCATTCCGCGCCCGCACCGAAGCCGACGCACGCGCCTCGCCCGTCGTCGCTGCATGCATCTGCGCTGTCGCTGCTGCTCGAGACGGTTGGCGCGGCGGGCGGCGGGCGCGAGGGCGTCGGCTATGCGAGCGCTACGGGCGACGACGCAGGTGGACCCGGCACTACGGGCGACGATGCAGGTAGACCCAGCACGTCGGGGAGCACGCATACCGCCCGCACAAGCATCGCGCATGGTCCCGCCGCGAATGGCCACTCCCCCGGCAGCGCGTACACGGCGACGGGCGGCATCTTCTCGAACAACAGCCCGCACGTCTCGAGCAGCCCGAACACGACACCAGACCCGCCGCGCCGCCGGCCGTCGTTCCTCCGCTCTGCGTCCAACCCGTCCGTCCGGCGTGCCGAGGGCGGGTGGCGCGGGAAGGATGGCGGCGAGGCGAAGGTCGTGAGGTCAAAGTCGTCGGCGCATGCGCCGCATCGATCGTACGCGGCGGTGCATCTTGTTCATCAGGGTGACGCGGGTCAACTCGACGACACGGGCGCCGCGGACCAGCTCAGGAACACGGATGCCGCGAGCCAGTTCGGGAACGTGGGTGGCCCGCTTGCGGTTGAGATTCCGTCGTCGAGGCTGTTCGAGGCTGAGGAGCTTTTGTCTCCCGAGTCGATCCGCGATGGGAGCCGGAGGCCGGCGACGGCGGAGTCGCAGACGTCGAGCCAAACGGATTCCAAGGCCAGCCATGCGGACTCCAAGGCACACTCGAGGGCCAGCCATGCCGATCCCAAGGCGGGCGCGCATAGGCCCGCGGTGCGCGTGCAGGACCCGCGCGACCATGCGTTGCTCGAGCATATTTACAACGAGATGCATGCGGAGCGGTGGGTCAACCTCGCGCCGCTCAGTCTGCTCGCGAATGCGCTGCCGCTGCATTTCAAGGGTGCGCGTCTTCCTTTTGCGCGAGCTGCGATGCTAATACTTGTCCGCACGCACGCAGACGTGCGTACCCATCCACCGATCATGTTTATGTTTCCGCCGCACGCATACGACCGGGTCGTCCACCGACGTGCGCCGAGCAAGGGCAAGACTAAGGAGGCGGCGCCGCATCTAGGTACAGATACGGAGACGTCGTGCTTGTCGGACTGCTCCGAGGGCGAGGACCAGTCGGACAGCGAATGGCCGCGTGGGGCCCCGCGCGGGATGGACGGAACGGACGGCACGCCGAGTCCTGCGCGAGACGCGCCGCATCATGCCGGCGAGGCGACGCTCACCAACGGTCACGCGCGCGAGTATGCGCAGGACACGCTCCGGGCGCCGCCGCCTGTGCTCCCCACGGAGGGCGTCATCCGCGCGCACGAGATCCTCCGCGAGACACAGCCATTCGTCGCCCTCGACGCCACCGCGCCCGGAGTCTCGTTCGCCGCGACGACGGCATCCCGTCTCGGCCCGCTGAGTGCTCCAGAAGAGGGCTCGGTGAACCGGCTGCCGAACAAGACGCTCGCGTTCGACTTGCAGAGCTTGAACCTGCACCTCTCGACGCGCGTCACGGAGATCATCGCGTGCCGCGAGGCAATGTGGGAGTGGGTCGGGCGCTGGCGCGAGACGCGGCGCGGGCGCCGCGGACGCGAGCGCGAGCGCGAGCCGGGCCCGTTCGGGCCTGAGCTGCTCGAAATGACGCGCGCGGACTTCGACGCGCTGCTGCGTCGCTTCGAGATGTGCGTTTCCCGCTCTCTTTGGGAGAGAGGTGTGCGGCTGACGTTCGTTTGCACACAGGGATATGCAGGACAGCATCGCGCTCGACGCGCGGCTGCAGGACACCTTTGCGTGGTCGCGCCCGGCGCCGGGCCCGCGCACGCCCGAAAGGCGCGCGTTCGAGCAGGCGTGCGCGCGCTGGGACGAGCACGTGCGCGGACTGCCGCAGGGCGCGCCGGAGCGGCGGCGGGAGCGCGCGCGTTTGGCCGGGCAGCGCCTGAGCAGGACGATCCGCGTCTTCTGCGCGTGGAAGTAGCGCACTGGGTTGGGGGCCTGGTGCGCGCTAGGCCGTTGCTACGGAGAGCTGATGCGGTGTGTGTGCGCGGGCGAGCGATCAGCCCGGTCGGGGCGCGCAAGTCTAACCTTCGTGTTAGCTGGGTGGCTGACTGGGTGGCTTCTAGGGGGCGGTGATGGACAGACCCACCAACGTCCGTCCCGGCTGTCAGCTCGCCCCGTCTCATGACCTGCTGCGTCTACGGATGCCGAGCTCGCCGAGCGTGCTGCTGGCCCTCGGATCTCCAGCTGGCCGGCTACGAGCGCGCAGGCGGACGAATGGAACGGCGACGCCCTATCACAACGACGGCTCGCATCGGCTTCGAGGACCGCACTCTTTCCGGCCCACCGCGCAATCTGCGTCGTCTCCGCCCTTCGGACGAACCCGGTTTGCGTTTTTGAGTTCCCCGTCCTTCCATCTGTCTTTTTTTTTCGTTTCTGCGCCGCTCGTCCTCTTCGATTCCTGAACATGTTGTAGCACAAGTCTTCTTCCATTTCGATCCATCCTTCTATCCTATCTGCCTCACGACGCCAACGTTCCCCTCGCCCATGCCCGCGCAACCTGCCACATTTCGTTGTATGTACCGATCTATCTATCCGACTCCCATCCATCGCCCCGTTCTCCAGCCTCATTGACTACTATCCTCTTTTATCCCGCCGCACGTACACACTAGCCTCTCCACTCCGCGCTGCTTTTTCCTTTCGGAATGCACAGTTCAATTGACGATCGGTGCGCGATTGACTTTTGGTTTGGATCGGTTTGGTTTGGCGAGGGGCGTGAGGCTTGGGCGCGCTAGCGGCGAGATCCGATCCTGCTGGGCCAAACGGCCAGGAAGGTAAGGTTTGCTGGGACGGACCGACCTGCAAGATGTCGAGGTACAACCAGATAGGGGCCCCAGGGCTAGGCGTCCGGACTCGGAGGGGCCGCATGCCGTCTTCGGACGGCCGAGGCGCCGGCGATCCGCCTTCCCATACGCGGCAGGACCCCCGCCGCTCTCTCGACCAACGGCTCCTTCGCCCTGTCGAGTGTCGCCTCTGCACGGACGTCAGCGACGGCAAGTCAAGGGTCGAGGGTTGGATCGGCGTCACCCTGTGAGGGCAACGAGCTCCGTCGGACGCACGCACGCAGGAGGCTGTTGAACGGCGGCAGTGGCGTTGCTCGTTGCGGGCGTACCACTCGCGCACGGGGTCTGCGCGCGTGCTTGTACCCTTATCCTCGGAGGCCGGGTTTGAGGCTCGGACTGCGGTGCGTTGTGCTCGTCGGCGTGCAATTATGACGAGGTGGCTGACGGCGGGACGTCGGTTCGCCGCGGAAATGCGTCCTGTCCAATTTCCTCTCGCCATTTGGCCGGCCGGCGGGCACAGACACCCGAGCATGTTTCTGCATACCTCTCACTGCCTACGCTGAACAAAAGTGTGCAAAGGTCGCTCCGCACGCAGGGAGAAGCGGGAGAGATGGATTGACGTACGATAAGGTCCAGGCAAGATACCATCGACAAACATAGGACCGTGGAGCGCGTTTGGGCCTTGTGCTCGGTGCAGGTCTCCTCCCTTCGTCGATGGTTCCTCTGGATCCCGCAGCTAGCCTCGTGGCCAAGAAATAGGAAGCAGGCGGGCCGCAACCATGCAAAGCCACATCGCGAAGCCTGCTGACTTGCCTTCAAGCTTCGAGCTCGGATACACATCAATCGACAGCATATAACGATAGCTCCCGCTCCCCTCTAGTTCTGTGGCGTCGCTATAGGTCCTCCGACCCACGCTGAATGCGCCCGACAGACTAATAGGTCCGCGGAGATGTCAAAGCCGTGCGCGCGCCGAGCCACGAGCTGCAGACGACGCACGAGCACCGCTTCCACGCTGCGCCTCGTGGCCTGCGAGCCGCCCAAAGGACCATATGGCGGCCCGCTTCTGCGCGATGGTATCAGCAGGTGCTGCCGCCACCGACGCCGGCGGCTCAGCGCCGGTATGACTGCTCACCAAGCAGCGTTCTCGGAATAGCGTGGCGGGCGGGAACGCTAACGTGCGTGTGTCCGGTGGTACATCTGATGAGACGGTATGTCAGTGCTACGGTCTTGAGGCGTGGAGGACGCGTCGCGGGGCAACGCCCGGGCCCTGCAAAGGGCCCGTAGTAGCACGAGGCTCGCGTGACGACACTACAAGCCTTTCATTCGAGCGGCAATGCGTGTGCGGAACGGCGGCGTAGACTCGCGTTTTGCGCCAGTGTAGAACAGCAGGATAGCGGAGACGTGCGGATGCCGGGGTCCCAACCATCCGACTCAACTCCGGCCAAGACTCCGTTGACGATCATTCATTTTCATCCGTTCACCCTGACGGCGAATTCGCGCAGCGCGTCGTATCAAGTCGCTGTCTCCGATTTGGCAGCCTCAGCGTCGTCGCTGCCCGCTTTTGGTGAGATGCCGAGTTGGTCGTTATGTTGCTGTGTTGCGATGCTTTGTTTTGGGCAAGAGTCCAGTGGTGATTGGCGGAGATGATCGATGGCAAGCGAGGCATCCCCGGTTGGCGGATGGTGCATAACGTGTGTAGTCCTCACATAGCGTCGCCTGGTGGACTTGATTAACCGATTCTTCTAGACTACGATCGCAAGCTAGCGGCGTAGATGCTCGCACCCTCATCGGCCTGGCGTGCACATACATGTTTGAGCAGGTGTACCAGTCAAGGACCACTAGCCTCTGCCGTCTGCTGTCGGACCTCTGAAACGGGTCGGTGCTCGCACAAGCAGCCACCGGTCAGATAGGGCTTCCGCGAAGAAGCCTGCAGCCAGGCATTCCTCGGACTTGGGACTTAGCGTTCACTGCAGACGTCCGATCCGGTCACAGCGGCATTCATACTCGGAGTCGCACAACGGCTGACTCGGCAGACGGCCTTGGGGTCAATCACCGTCGTCTGGTCAGCACGCTGATCCTATGCGACAGAACGCGAGCTATGGTCGAAGAGAATGCGTCCTCGAGGGATGCTCGACGACACGCGGGCCCCGCTCACTCGCCTGGACCTAGCCATTTTGTCGTTGACGATCTCACCATCCGTTCGCCACGCGTCTTAGCATCGACACGAGGAGACGTGTGTCGCTCGCCGCACAACGGCTCGCGAGCCAGCGTCGAAGGGGGAGTGGATGGGCAACCGAAGAGAAGGAGACGCGCGTCGTCGTCGCAGGGACGTCTGCTCGGAGTGCGGTGGCCAGGACCGAGCTTTGACTTGGCGCGGCCGGCGCCGTGGCCAGTTCGGGATACGGGCGAACGCCCTCTCGTCCTCGGACGCTCCGACGGCTTCCAATTCCGGCTACGCCGCCGGCCGCACAGGCGCCGGCGTCCGCCCATCTCGTCGCGCCTCTGACTAACCGCTCGCGCCCGCATTTGATTTCATTATCCAACACTTTCATCGTTCATTGTCCCCACGGCGTGCGCCATTCGGCGATATCACGCTCCGCCTCTTTGCGCTCGAGACCTCGCATCGCATCCGCCTTGCACGCCCATATATCAGAGGTTCGCCGGGCCTTCACCGAGCTTAACCAACGCGCGCACCCACATCAACGATCCGCGCGTCGCTCGTCCGATCGGGCCTCCTTCGCGCGCTCGTCGTCACGAAGCCGTGTCCTGCATGCGCCCGACGACGACAAATATGCGAACTCGTCGGTCCGTCGGTGGTCCCCGTAGCAGATCCGATGTCATCCGCCGGTGTTCGTCGGACCCATCGTAGTACTATATGTAGCCGCCTCTTGCCTTTGGGCTGCTGCCTTGCGCTGTCATCCACGCCGGCGTCTGTTCTTGTGCCACTTCAGGCGTTTACGTACCTCTAGTCCCCGTACGTCCGCGCTGAGGCGCGGGCTCGCTGTGGACCAGGCGCTCGGGCTCGCCAGGCGCGCGATGGATCCTGACGTCAGAGGCCTCCGCATCTTTTGTGTCATGAGGGACGGAGGGTGCAGATCGTCGTAGATTTGTGGAGGGGGCTTAGGATCGTTGAGCGGAGCTGGGCTGAGAAGCGAGCATGTTCCTGCGCGACGCCAAGGGCGTGGCACGAGCCCTCGCCATTCCCTCATCTCCAAACCCAAACGCGGTCGGTCCAGACCGCGGCGCTCGTGATACGATCGTTCTCAAGACAATTAATCTTGGCGCGTGGGCAGATGCCGATGCCGATGCAGATGCGGACGTCCTCCCTCCGGCGAATTTATCTACGTAACAACCCATCCCGGCGAGCGTCGTCGCCTACTACGACGACAGCGCAGCAGATCCGGCAAGAAGCTTCGACTTCTTCGATGATGTTCACGTTTCATTCCCTGACGGGATGGGCTACGACATACAGTACCGGGGAAAGTACGGACTAGGCAGGGGGGTACTGGTACACAAGACAGGATCGGCGTTCTGTTCTGGGTTGCTTGGTTCGGGTCGCGTGGACAGTGGCGGTGCGGATGACGAAAGTGGAAGGCGGAGGGACGGCGGCGGCGAGGGGAAAATGGAAGGAGGGCAAGGGATACACTCGGTGTGATGGCACGGGGGCATGTAGCGAGAGCGAGAACGCGACGGATGGACACTCTACCAAGAATCGAATCGTGGCAGGTCAGGCAAGACAGGGCATCGAGCAGAGGGTAGAGAAGAGAGTATCGATAGGACGGGCTCAAGACAACGATAACAAGGCGACGGGCGGGGCACTCACATAAAAAACATAACGTGCATGGGACGGGGTGCAACAGGCCGTTTCCGTAGGGCAGACATCAGAACAAACGCGGCAGAGAGAATCAGGCCGCGCGACGGCGGCATCACTCATCGCCTGCCGTAGTGTGGCGCACCACCCTGGACCGTCCCGGGCCACTGCGACGACCCACTGGGCGGCTGAGAGTAGTACGGTGCGCTCGGCGGAGGCATGCTCATCGGCTGGTTGTACATGTCACCGGGGCCGCCCGCCGCACTAGGGTGATACGCGCCGCCCGGACTAGTGTGCGTGTAATGCGGACTCGTCGGCTGCTGACCCGGCGACGCGTTCGTCGGCGACGGCCCGATGCCCAGCCCCGCCGCTTGCCCCGCGCCGCCGCCGATGGGGTGCGTAGGGATGGCGAGCGGCTGCGGCAGCGCGGGGCTCTGCGGTGATCCGGGCTGACCGGCGCCTGACGAGCGTGAGGGGCGCGACGAACCGGACGTCGACGAACGCCGGCGGCGTTTGGCACCGACCGGACCTTCGTCATCGTCATCATGATCATCCTTGCTCCCGCCGATGGAGAGCCCGCCGGGGACGTTCTGTGGCGGTGCGGACATGGATGTCGCGGTTGCGCGACCGATGGGCTGGCCGGCGGGCATGGAGGACGGCAGGGAGCCGTGCGGCGCATTGAGACACGCTTGGATGAGGTTCTTGCCTTCTGGCTGGGTGACGAGGGGCTGGAGTTTGGCAGTGGTAAAGGTGTAGACGAGCCCGGTCTCAGACACGACGAGCAGCAGGACTTGGGTGCCGGTGAGGGTCGAAAGTTCGTAAGCCTGTGCACGCAGCACACAGATGAGCGACGCATCATCAAGAGCGACGCCAGGTCAGACAAACCTTCTTCATAATGCCTAGTGGGCGGGAAAGGGAAACAAAACAGGGAATGAACACACGGCGGAAGCGGGGACGGGGACAAAGCACTACGGACCGGCCTTCCTTTTGGAGAAGGTGATATGGCGTCGCGACTTGTCCTGGATGAATTCAATCTTAATCTTGCGACGGCCGGCCTTCTTGTCTTTGGGACCCTTGTCCGAGTCGTCCTCGTCCTCGGCAGCGGAATCATTCGCGTCCTGGTCTGCGATGAATTGGTCCTGCGGGGGAGCGTGCCTGGGATCCATGAGGCGGTCCTTGTCGTCTTGCATAGACTTAATAATGATGGCCCGTTGAGGGAAAAGAGAGCAGAGGGAAGCGACGGGGCGGAACGGTACAAGCAGCAGGCGCGGCGGTTGTCGTTGTGGTTGTCGTGGGCGTGGCAGCAGCAGTGGCGAGCACGCGCGTCGACGGAGCAGGCTCGGGCTAGCGGGACGCGGGGGGGACGTGTGCCAGACGACCTGAAAAGGCAGAGGGGGATCGAAAGAGGAAAGCGTCGCGAGGACCCTTTTTGAGCCCTTCCGCCTCGGGCCTTCAGGCACACAAACACAGCACAACACCAGGCTCCTTCCCAGCCCCCAACCACCCCCAGCCCGACTCCCGGCCTTCGTCTCCCGATCACCCCTCCCATCCCACTCATCCTCCCCGCTCAGCTCATCCGTTCACTCCGTTCCTTCCATCGAATGTGCACTTCAATAACAGAAGAAAAACCAAAAACACAAGCAGCAAGCCAAGACAAACATGTCATCCAAACACTCCCCGCAGTCAGTCCATCAGATCAACTCACACGGGCGCCTCGGCGCCCCAATCGGCGCATCGGCATCCCTCAAACCGTCCACCAGCGCATGCGCTCGCCCGGTCGCGAGGGCGCGCTCTTTCCTTGACATATCATCAGGCACGCACGCGCCCCCCCGCCGCTGAACTTGACCTGCCGGTTCGTTCGTGCCTTCTGCTCGGTCCGCCGTCCCCGTCTTCTCCTTGGCCACGGTCGACTCGGGTCCGGTTGGGCTGTGTCGTCCGGGGACACCCTGTCATGTCCTGTTTGCTCCGAGACTGGCCCACGCAGCCCCGACGCGCTCTTCCAGCGTGAGGTTCGGTCCGGCCTTGCGCGCCGCCCGCAGCAGCCCCAGAGCCCGCGCATCCCCGAGGAACTGCGCCGTGTCTTCATCTGCCAGACAGTGCGGCGGGACCGGAGAGAGCGCAGAGCACGGAATGGAGGCGTTGTGCGCGCGTGATAAGACAACAACGGACGGGCCGCGCAGGGCGGGAGAGGAAAAGGGCGCACCGCTTGCCTCCGGCGCGAGCCGGCTCAGGTGGAACGAGCTGCAGGTTGGGTCCCGGCACTCGCCGCCGCCAACCTCGTACATGCATACCCGGTCCACATCGTCTTCATCCTCGAGGCTCGCTTCCTGTCGCTTGTGCTTGACCGTGGCGTACACCTTGAGCGGCAGAAGATCGGGAGGCGCGCCTGCTAGAGAGCGCAGTCCGCCGAGGAAAGGATACGGCGCCAGAACCGAGCTGTATGGCCGGAAATCCGCAATTTCCGTCCCAGCCGATGGCAGCGGCGACGGCTGTTCGACAGGATCCTGTAAGAATGACGCAACGGCGGCGTAGGCAAACGAGCGCCGACGGTCAGCATGTTCAAACACGCGCGAAGGACCTCTCCCAGAGCCTACTCGCGTCAAGGTGAGCAAGAGACGCACCTGGCCCGACGCCATGACGTCGACGGCGGGAGCTGTACCCGTACGCTCGCGATCCGCCGTCAAGAGAGACGGTGTTAGTGCCGGCACTGGGGCACGAACAACGACATCAATGCCCGAAGGAGGCGCTAGAGCAGACCGTGACGAAGCCTAGCGGCCAAAGACGACAGAAGAAACGGAAAGATGAAATGCGCACGTGGTGATTAAAGGAAAACAAGCAGAGGCGATGGTAGATCGAGCCGGATCCAAAACACGTACGGGAGTCGAGCAGCGGAGAAACGAAGCAGGATTTTGCGTAGATAAAAAAAAGCAAGAGACATCAGAGAGGATTGGCGTAGATCGGGGAACGGAGAGAAGAGATCCTTGCCGCTTGTTCGTGCCGAAGTTCGGCAATGAAAAGACCTGTGGGCGGATGAGCGGCCGACCGAAAGAAGGGAAAGGGGGAAAGGGTGCGTGGGAGCGCGACCGATTTGGGGGGAGGAACGCGGTCGAGATTGCGCGGGCGCGAGGGCGGACAGGGGGAGAAGTGGCGAGAAGCGGCGGGGAGAAGGACAGTAAGCTCGGACTTGGGCAGGCGCGCTGCCGAACTGAGACCGGGAGACTTGCCTTGCGAGTCCGGGACCGCGCCGTCTGTTTATGGAAGGAAGATGCCCAAATGCGATTGGATGAGGGCGGTGGAGCAGCATGCGGCAGCGGCAGCGGGAGCAGATCGGAAGCAGACACGGTCAGCGCGACGCGTGTCCGCCTGCGAGGACGAGAAGCAAGTCTACGGACCGTTGTCGTCGTTGATTACAATGGCAGGCTGTCTGGGCGGTGGCGCATCGATTTGGGTTTGGACGAGCGGAGATTGGAAGGAGGCGCTGGCGAGCACGGCCGGAGCCGCGTCTGGATAGAGCGGGAGACATGAGCGTGGGCACGTCAGCAACACGGACGGTCGCAATAGGTCGCGGCGAGCCAGATAGAGATAGGGGCAGGAGGGCCATGTGATAGCGAGAAGCGCAGCAATTAATCATCCGCGATTAATCATCCGTCGGCACCAATGAGGCCCGCCGCGGCCCGACCCGCGGCCACCTAGCGAGGAACGGAACGCACCTGTTGTCGCCAATTCTAACCTGCCCGCTGTCGAGACCGAGCTCGAGGCCGGTGCTCCAGCCGGCGTGGACCGTCCCGAGCCAGAAGACACCTGTGAAGGTCTGAAATCAGTCTCATCAACGCCACACACACCGCATGACCCACCGCCGCAAGCTTGCGGAGCCGCAGCTCCTCCTTCGCCCGAATTTCTTCCCGCATCTCTGCGATCCGTTTCTCCAACTCAGACGCAGACGACGGGGTTGTCACCGGCGGCGTCATCCCTCCTACGCCTGCACTGGACGGCATCAAACTCATCCCCGCCATGCCATCACCGCCCGTGAAGTCGTCCTCGACATCCTCGACATCGTCATCACTGTCCGAGTTCCAGTCGATGACACACTGCGGAGCCGTCAACGTCGAAAACACAGTCCGTGGCGCCGGCCGGTGTTCGGACGCCATCCACCGACGAACGTGCGGGTTCGGGTGCGGTTGGGCGTTAGCCATCGATGGCGACCGCCCAAGGCCCGGCGTCGCCGGGGCGGATGCCGAGGCGTCTTCGTCGACGAAATCTGAAGCGACAGGACGCTTGCGTCGCGTCGCAGGTGCGACGGGCGGCACAGGTGTACTGTCGCTAGAGCTACTGCTGACGTGGCCGGTGGCGGACGAGAGGCTTGACGTGGCGGACAACGGTGTGGGCCCCGTCGCGTGCGTGCTGTCGCCGAGTCCGGGTATATCATCGACCTCCATCTGCTCGGGAGACGCAGAGCGGGGCTCCTCGGTCAACGATACATCCCGGGTCACCTCCTTACCCTTGCGAGAAGATGGTGCAGACGTAGGCGCAGGGACGGGTGTGCCGATGCTGCTGAGGAAGTCGTCGACGCTGTCTTGCGCGACGACAGCCATCGCCGCTTTCTTGTTCACAGGACCGTCCCCAACCGAAGTAACCTTGCGCTTGCGAGAAGCCAAGACAGCCTTTCGAGCGAGGAGCTCCTGCCGGCGCTGTTGCTCCATGTCGGCGAGGTTCGCCTTGCCCGAATCCGAGATCCTGCTGAACAGCGACGGCAGCTCTACGCGGTGCTGTTCGCTCTCGGCTGGCGACTCGACGATCGGCTCGTTTGGGGAGTGCTGCAGAAGCTCCGATGAGGGCGGATAGGGTATGATGCCGTCCTTGTCGAGGTTGTTTGGCAGGCGCAAGTTCAGCTCCGAGAAGATATAATAAACAATCTCGCGAGAAAGACCGCAGTCAACCAGGTATTCAGGCGGAACACCCCAGCCGAGAAGGTCGAGGACGATGTCCTTCGCAGTGTCATACTGTTCTTGAGTCACTAGGAGGAGGATGTGGATTAAGGAGTGTCGGAAGACGTAAAAATAACGACTTACGAGCGAGGCCCGGCCGGACATGATTGGCATCCAGTGGGAAGGGAAAGCGCGTGTTTTCGGAAGCAGTAGACGAAGACGAAGACGGCGTCGGCGGTGCTGTAACGCTCACATCCTCATCCATGTCGATCCTAGCTGCCAACGAGCGGGGCGGGAGCGTGGACGTAGGCGTGCCATTGGACGTTGGGGGCGTGCGGGACTGGACAGGCAGAGCCGACGCTGGAGCAGGGATCGTGACCGCTGGCGTCGGACGCAGTGGGAGAGCAAGGGATGACTGCCTTATAGGCTTGTCAGACGCGGGCACAGGCGGCGGGGCAGGCGGTGCGGGTGACTCTTCCTCGTCACTTATTTCGCCTTCTTCACGCATGTCAACGTCCTTATCCTCAGTCTTGATGATAGGAGCAGAAGCCATATGTGGAGGTTGGGAGGCTGAAAGAGGTATAGACCCCACATTGACAACAGATGACGATGACGACGCAGTATTCGCCGGTTGAGCTGGTTCAACAGAGTCGTCTTGGCCGTAGTCCAGCTGGATAGTGTGTTGCCTAGAAGCGACGGACCTGGAAGTAACCATGGGTGTAGGGGCCAGCATAGTCTCTAAAGCAGGTCGACGGCGCTTTGCGGAGCGCATAGACATGAGAGCAGCCTCACGGAGGGCGGAGGGAGAAGACGGTCGGTCACTGGGAGCTGCACTGTCCATGCCATTGACAGGGGATGGTGCGGAAACACCAGACATGGAGCGGTCAACGCCCGAAGACGGTGGCATAGAATGCCTTGTGGGTGAGATAGCGGACAGCATCAAGACAAGAAGATAGGAGAAGATGAGAGGAGAGGTTGAAGAAAAGACGATGAGTAGCACGTCGAGGCGTGAAGAACGCGCGGGCGGCTGATGACGCCCTTGATAGTAATACCCACGATCCTCTCGGCATTTCCCGTTTCCCTTCTGCTCTCAATATTCTTCCACACCTCGTGCATTCGCTGCCTATCTTTCCATCTTTCCCTCTCGGCTGCTCTTGGGCCTTGGGCATGCCTCTGGATGGTCACGCTCACCTTAAGAAGCACGGATGGGAGGGCAAGGGTAAGGCTCTCAGAAGCGGCGCCATCTCCCGTCCCATCGCTGTACCCCAAAAACGCAATCTTGCCGGCGTAGGCAAGGATAGAGACGAGGCCTTTCCCTTCTGGGACCAGTACGTCTCTGAAGGCATTCTTACTCTACTTGGAACTTAACTGAGGTCCGCAGCGTATTCACCGCGGCTGCCAGTGCCATCCAAATAAAAGTCTTTGGCGACGACGACGAAGGCACCTCGTCCGTACGTGTCCATACCACCGCACACGTACACGGTCTTAACTATGGGTCCTCTTAGGGATCGAGCACCCCCGCTCCTCTACTTCAGCGTACTTCCACGGGCATTCTGAGCAATAAGCGTCCCGTCACTGGCACACCCGCGCACTCCTCTTTGCCGTCTAGATCCTCCTCTCCCGCTCCTGCCACTCGTCTCACTGTCGTCGCGGCGGCCAAACGTGAGGCTGCGCGACGCAATCTCTACTCGCGCTTCTTTCGTGGACCCGTGATAGGTCCCGATACGACTGAACAAGCGATGGTCCAGACGGAACAGCTTTCGCTCGAGGATAAACTCGCGACGGAGTCCGAAGCCGTTGTCGAGGCACTCACACATACCAAGAAGAAGGGAAAAGAGAAGGCGGATGATAATCGGGAAGGAGATGTTGGTGCTGCGGATGGGAAAGAGAAGCGGTCGAAGGAGAAGGAGGAGCGGAGACGAATGAAGGAGGCGCGTCGAGCTGCAAAGATAGCCGAGCGTGAAGGTCTTGCCTCTACTGGATGCGCACCTGCAGGTGTACACAATGAAGACGAGGAAGCAAGAAAAGAACGGAAGCGGAAAAGGAAGGAAGCGAAGGAGATGGAGAAGACAGCGAAAGAGGCACGGAAGCGGGAAGAGATATCTGATTCAAAGCCGGAGAAGAAGAGGAAGAAAAAGAGGAAGAACGAGCGAGACCGGGATGAAACTCAAGACCAGCGACCCTTCAAGAAGGTGCGCTTCGCTTTAGTGGACGGCCAGGATATGCTGGATCCTGCGATGCCTAACTCGGGAGACACAGTCCCGGACACTGGACGATCCAAAAAACGAAAACGTTCATAGGACGACTAGTCGCGCTCGGCCGTCCACAGCAATGTATGACCATGACATTGCAAAGCTATTATATGTACACTCCAGGGACTACAACGGTTGAGTTCGAATCAAATAAGCAGCACGAAATAAAACACCAGTCAAAACTGATGGGTGTAGGTGAGTTGCAACATTGCGACAATTATGTTCGGTGCAGAGGCAAGAGCCGGGCGGTATCATGGATCCAAGCACATGCATGTCGAGGTGAAACCAGTCGGCGACCAGACGAGCGAACGAATATCACGCTCGTGTGCCCCTCCAAGCGCTCTGTAGCGCGATCCGTCGGGCCTGCGGGAGAGAAAACCGTCAAAAAATCACAGGCAGGGTTTCGGACGTAAAGAGACCAACCTGGTCGAGCGTAATCGAGTCTTCCTTCAAGAATACCCGCTGTGCACCGTCACTCATCGGCGTCTCGTCGTCTTCATCGTCGTCGTCGTCATCTATAAACCCACGCGCGCCCGTTGATGTGCGTGGCGCCCCAAATGCGGCTTTGTTGCCTGCGAGCGAGAATGGGCTAGACGCGACAGCGGTCCCGAAAACGGAGCTCGTCGTCGACGCGCCGAAGGCTGCAAAGTCTTGTACGACTTTACGCGGTGGGGAATGTGTTGGCGAGGCGGAGAAGCGGGGAGAGGTAGGCGGAGAGCGGGCGGGAAGGGCAGGAGCGTAGCTGCTGCCGTAAGAGGTGCGTGAAGCCGTCACCCGTGCTTGTAAATACTTGTCTGTGAAGCGTGAGCCATGCACCTGGATATATCTGAGTCAAGTGCCTGCTCATACTGCACAAGAGAACGTAGACGTACTCGTTTCAGATGTGGACGTGCTTCCGCGAGGTTAGCGGCATTCGTGAAGACGTGGACATTATGCGACGCCTCGTCGCTCTCCTTGTATATACTCTCAATGACAATCTTCTTCGTGCTCTCATTCCGGAGAAGTAACTTCTCATGCAGCTCCCGCGCAACGTCGTCCACGCTCTCGTTGTTTCCAAGGATACGCTGCGCAACTGCCTGGCCGACCTCGCGAACGAGCCTCTCCATGTCCAGGTTCTCGAGTACTAGGCCGACGATCGCGTGAGCGAGAAGGTCGGCAGTGGTGAGAGGTAGCATAAGCCCGGAAGTGATGGAAGTGAGTGCTTGGAAAAAGTCATTCGCATACTATGGCAGTCAGGATATGGAGAGCGTACGTGTAGAGATAAATACTCACGGAATAACTGCTGAGTGCAGGTTCGCAAGCTACAAAGAACTGAATTGCGTTTCAAAATCCGACGCCATACTTACAGTACAGAAGAGCGTACCAACACGATGCCCCTCGCCGCCATCTCTCGCGCAAGTTGGAGTGGGTCGTTTCCGTCGGGCGAACCCTCATCGAACCCTAGGAAGAAACGGAAAATTGGGACCCAGGGCGAGGGGCCAACGCGCATAGCACGCACCGTCACCGTACTCGCCAATGCCATGCGGTGGTGCGTCCGCAATCAGGACGATCATCTTACTCGCCTGCGGCCGCCAGTCCATGTTAAGCGCCTCAGCGAGGCCTGCCGTGACTGCCTCAGGCCCATCGCCGCCGCCGCTCGCATACAAGCCCGATAGGTCGCGGTGCACCTTCGTGATGTCGCTCGAGAACCCAAAGTTCTTCGTGACGTATGTCCGATCCTGCGGCGGGTGGTCGCGGTACGCGACGAGGCCAATCCGCAGGTCTTCTTCGGACGTGAGTTTGCCGGACTCGTAGATGTTCTGGCAAATGATCTGGATGTTCTTCGTGGCGGATGAGATGTATGATCCTTGCGAGCCCGTGCAGTCTTGAACGAATACGAGATCACTGTACGAACCGAACGCGTCAGCACGAGGCCCGTTCTGATTCCATATGAGCTACCTACAGCATCTTTCGGTCCAAATCCAGTATCGGCTGCGGGTTTTGTTGTGCCGCGTACTCCTCCTCAAAAACGGAGAGGGCAGACGGGCCGGACATCTGCATATCGTCGTCCATGGGGAATTGAGCGCGTCGGGCGGTGATAGTCGAGAGGTTAGAGCCTGCGTTGGGGTCGGCTCGGGTCAAAGAGTGAGCTTAATAGGGGAAGCCGAAATGACGCGTGTTTTACTGTTATGCCTGTGGCGGGACGTGTCAGGACGCTCTACCGTTTGGACGATTGGTGCAGAGCTGTTGGAAGTCGAGGTAGTGATGGTTCAAGCAAGAGTTGACTCAGTACGCTTGGAAGCGCATAAATAACGAGGAGAATAGAAAAAGTTTCCGGCCATCCTCAAGGCCTCTGTGAGCCATCATACACGTTCCCCCACGAGGCTTCTTGTATCAATCCCACCATCGCGTCCATCCCCTTCGCCCTCATTGCAATCGAAGATGGGTAGAAACATGGACTGCCCCCATAATAGCTAAAGTTCCCGTCGCACCAATATCGATCTTAACCACTGGCCTAGATACCCAAACCCTCCCCGCTCTGGTCGCGTTAATGTCCGGTACACGAGGAAGACGCTGACGGAAAGGCCGCCAACGAGCGCCGAGATCACGACATATGTGCGTAGTCGGGCTCCTGATGACAGGCCACGTTCTGCACCTCCAGGTATTGATGAATTTCTGCGCAGCGTTCAGCAGAAGCTAGAGCAGCATGAAATATACAGGACGCACGGACGCATAGCAATACTGCAGATCGTCTGAAATACGTCGGCCATCTGACCAGTCTTGACGCTGACAGCAACCGGGACCTGGAGGTTGAGTCTGCGGCAGTACACATCGGGTTGTACCTCGTGTCGTTGCTGGGCCAAATCGAGATCAGACTTTGTCGCCACAAACAGCGCAGGTACGTGGTCCAAGCTGTACTGTTGCTGCTAAGGGTTAGCACGGCTAGGTCCCCAATCAGGGACAACATACCCTTAAATTACTGATATAAGAGAACGAGTTAGTGTCGCTCGAGTCGTGAACATAGACCATTACGTCTGCAAGGTCCATCTTTTTGGAAGCTCTAAGCATCTCGGCCTCATACTTCGATCCGAACTCTTGCAGCTACAAAAAATTGTCAGGAAGGCATTCAAACCCACCCAAAGCACACCCACCACGAGATACTTCTCTGAGCCTTCGATCTCTACAGAGTTTACAACGGTAAACATCTTCGCCGTCGGCTCGTACATGTCTATGTAAGGCTTCCCGGCGAAGGAGCGTAACAATGATGTCTTCCCTGATCCTGCCGCTCCACAAACATAGGCCAGGAAGACGTTGCGACTCGACTTGTTTTTCCGCCTGTCGGATTTCCGCGGGTTCGATACCTGCAAGGCATGGGTCTGCTGTCCCGGGTACCCTAAGTAGGCCAGGTAGGCAAGCGTCGTTCTGTACTCGAGCAATGTCGTCATACTGGAGCATACACCACACGCGTTATGGCGGCCCATCGAGCGACGAACGACGTGGCGGCGTACCTCCACTGCGCAAGCCACATCTGGAGCGTCTCCACTTCAGCCTCGTTATGGATCCAGGGGTTCCCCGGCGACGTGCTGAAGAGCTCAAGGAGCTCTTCCTTATTGAGTGCACCATCCTGATCCTTATCGTACACCTCGAATATATCCGTGAGGAACTTGTATCCAAGCGGGCTGAGCTCTACGGAGCAGTCTGGAGGCACGTCAAATCTGTCTGAGTGAGCATGAGGGGAGCGTACAAGATCGAGACGGCGGCGCACTTCGGGTAGAGAAATGCTTCCGTTAGCCGCAGATCCTCGCCGTAGCCGAATTTACGAAGGACAGTCCACGTCGTCTCTAAGCGTCCCCGCTGGATGAACCTGGTATGGAGGTATAGGAAGCCGGCCTCGGTTATGCCCTGCTCCGTGACACCGTTCGTCGAGTGTTCGCGAACTATGCCCTTGATGCCCTCTAGCTCTTGTTGCTGTAATGGCGCATCGAAAGCAAGGCGCTGGGGACGCGTCAGAGCTGTATCGAACACGCCCCTTCCATAGGGTGTGGCGTATGCGGTACGACAAACCGGCTTAAGAGAGAATCAACATACCTGGAACTCGTTGAGCTCTGCGTCGTCCAAGACCCCGTCTTTATTTGCGTCGCACAGCTTGAATATACGTTTTAGCGCGTCTACGCAGGCCGGCTTGAGGACCTGCGTACAAAGGACGTCAGGAACATGCACAAGACAAGAGGTGCGGCCACGTACGTGATCTCGTGAGTCGTACAGGGGTGCGGTGGGGTGTAATACAGCCTTCGTAGCGAAATAGAATACTTCGGATACGTTCACAGGAAGCTTCGCCGAGCACTCCACGCACGTCTCTACTTCCTGCTTTCATCAGCAACCACGAGCTCCCCAGACGGAGGTCACCGCACCTTGAACTCCTTCATAATGGGCACGATCTCCGCCTCGAGCGCCTCGTTCGTCACCTCGCCGCCGCGGAGGTCGATCTTGTTGCCGACCAGAATGACGGGCACCTGCGCAGACGACGACGTTATTCAGCGCCCGCCCAAAACGCAGTCAGAGTGAGCGGGAGTGGACGCACGTTGACGCCAAGCTGGCGGAAGTGCGGGAGCCAGTACGTCGGGATGCGGTCGAAGGAATTCGAGTTGTCGATCGCGTAGACGACGCAGATGACGTGCGCCTTGCGGATTTCAATCTCGAGCAGCTGCCGATCTTCCGGACGCGCTACGACGGGAAAATGTGAATTGCTTCTCACGAACAGGCGGAGGCAGCGCACATCCAGAGTCAACGATGTACGTCGTAACTTTCTCCGGCGTGACCTCCGGCGGAATAGTCACCTCCGGCACAATATGTTGCACCTGCGCGCGTCGCGTCGGGAAAAGCGCTCAGAATAGGGAATGCGCGCCGCACATGTGGAAGGAAAGATTCCTTAATTAGAGAGGTGACAAGGGTGCTCTTCCCGACGCCCTCTTGCGCGCGCGGCTGAATGAGCATGGGTGCGGGACTAAGGGGGGCAGAAAGACGGACTGACCGTCGCCAACTAGTAGAATACGGACGTCTCGTCGCATAGGGTATGAAAACACAGAGGCGTAGGTGGGGCTGAGAGAAGAAAATCGGGAGAGGCGGGAATGGCGGGATGGTTGTGAGGAGACACAGCTGAATGGAACGCGGCCTGGCGGCAACGGAGGCGCGTCTCGGCCTGTGCTGTACGCAAGGCTTCACACGCGACGAGAGCGCAATTCGTAGCTTACGTACCACAGGCTCTCAACTACTGCTCTCTCATCTCTGCTTTCCAGCACAACTGACAGGCGGCGTTATTTGGGGGGCGCACAGCGCAAGAGCGATATATTGCAAGATGTCTATGCAGAGTCCGTACAACAACGTGCAAGGCAACGTGAGCGGTCATACAACAACGTGAGTACAAGCGAAAGCTAAGGTCCGTGAATGAGCGACGAAGAAACGGCGTGGAGGGTATCGCGTGAACAAAAAGAAAAATGGGTGCGACGAGAGCTACAACAGTTGCGGTGAGCTAGCAGTACACGGCTTCCAGGCCAGCAGGATGGAATCAGCTGCGCGTGACCGCGGCAGGCATGGACTTCATAACAACGGAGGAGGGACGCGGCTTATCGCTGGCTACAGCGTCGCGAGGGGTCGTGTCAGGCGACGAGCCGTTCGAGCGGAGCGTCTTACCGTCCGTCTTGTCGTCTACGTGCGCCATCTCGTGCGACTCGACGTCAATGTACACCTGAGGAAACGCGTCAGCGCGCAGTTTAGGCAGAGATGGTGTCAAAGTACCTCGGGACGGATGGGTACAGAGCCAAAGGTGACCATGTCGGGCTGTTGAATGTCATTAAACTAATAGAAAGACTCGGGAAGAAGGGATACAAACCCTGCGCGACAGTTGGCCGCCCATCGAACTGATGTCCTCCGAGTTGCTGTTGTACTTCCAGCCCGCACGCGAGTTCAACGATGACAGGAGCGAGTTGCTGTAGAGCTTGCCGAGGGGGAAGTTGAAGATGAGATGCCTAAATGACGTGTCAGCGCCTTAAGTTAGTGCACCGAGGAGATAGTGCTTACAGTCCGGTGGGCTATGAAAAGCGGTGTGTATCAGGATATGCTCCGTGGGACAATAGGTGGCGACACATACAATGGCAAGGAAGACTACGAGGTCCACAATAGCCCATAGGGACGTAATCATGCCGGTCTGGACGGTCACTAAAGATGGAGCTTATGAGCCTATAGGGCGCAAACGAGTGATGAACAGATAGTCACAGCGTATGAGCTTGTCGAGAATATCGTCTGAAACCTTGAAACCGCGCTTGTGCCTACGCTGTATTCGGACGTGTCAATTAATACCACCCGCATACAACCATTGTATACTTACGAGGTGCCAGACCATGATAATTGTGATGGTTGAATCGACGAGGGCGGAGATGGTGAGCCAGATGATAACAGGGATCTCGAACCTCTGGAACTCCTGCCACATGGGCACGATGCCAATCGCGATGGACGTCGCGATGCCGCCGACTGGATACATTCTTGAGCAGGATCGAGGCTAAGGAGAAAGACGACATACGACACGATATGATGGAGCCGACGACGAGGCAAGCAACAGCAATATTGCTACCGGTCAGAACCTTAACACGCCAAGAGAAAAAGAGCTGGACGATGGTGCCAACGATGCTCTGCGGAGAACGATGGTCAACAAGGGCTAAGCCAGAATAGATACACACGTGCGACATACAGTCATGGCCGGGTCTGCATAGGGCGGATAAGATTGAGTCGGACATCGGGCGAGCAACGGAAGAAGTCAGACTGAGTGACGTACCGGTGGCAAAGACTGCATGCAAAGTGTCAGATTGAGTGAATAGGGCACAGAATATATGAATCTCACCCCAATTGGCCTTCTGGATTGCGGCAGGGTCGTCTAGCGCAGTACTATCAGGTAAAGATCAGGGCTGGCAAGGACAGATACCTACTGTAGTGGTTGATAAGTGAATTGTACGTATACTCTACGTCAAAGACAGCGTTCATAGTGTCTGCTACGAAGACAAGAAGGACGATGAGCTTCATCCAAAGTTTATCCCTGTGATAAGTGCTCAATGGACAGCGATCAGAGGCTGGCAAGGGGCCGACTTTTTGTACGTTTGAAAGTAGATATCTAGAGGAGTTGTGAGTGGGTGCGTATTCGTGCGAGCGCCACGGGGAGACACAGACAAGTTTGAGCGATGGAAATACCATAGAGGACTGTGTTGAGGATGGTGCCGATGAGGATAGGACCATGGCTGAGGAGACGAGAGGCTGAATGCACAAAGGCAAGAAAAGATGCAGGACACATACGCGATCTTTGCAAAGTTACCGTCAGACATAATGGGGGAGGGAGGCGATGGAGGGGGAGGTCGAGAGAGAGAACGACGCTGAGGAGAAAAGCGGGCTAGGAAGAGATGGTCGAGCATTTATTACCGCAGACACGGCGGGCAATTGATGGGATAGAAGGGCTGAGACAGACGGGAGCGAGCGCTAGCATCCAAGCAGGAATGCTGCCAAAGGCAGACAAAGTGCCAGAGTAAGCTACGCGGGAAAAGCCGCGTGGCGCAGATCGGTTTCTGAGGGCATCCTCGGGTCACGAGAGAACAGAGAATGGTTTGCGCATGTTCGAAGAGAAAGAAGAGTGTGCGAGGAGAGTCTCTTCCAGGCGTTCACACGTCAGAGCGGGAGGAGGAAGGGGTGGAGCGGACAAGGGCCGGACTAAGTCCTCGCGCTGCGGGCCTCGACACTCGACGAAGAACAGACCGGGCGGGCAAGAAGAAGGAGAAGGAAAGGATGGAAAGCGTGGACGGACGAGACGGCCGGACAGCTTTGGGAGCACGCGGCGAAGCACGGGGCCAAGACCGGCAAAGGCAAACTGGACGCCGTTTTGGGAGCGTTCGCCGCGCACGATGTCCGCTCCCGCTCCCGCTCCCGCTGCTGGCCCCGCGGCGGCCTCGAGCTCGGTCGACAGCCGGATCGTCGTCCTCGCCCCGCGCGCAGACCAGGCGCGCGACCTCGTCGCCCGTCAGCCTCCCCGTCTGTCCCCCGCCGAGCTCACTCAGCACGCCGTCCTCAGGCATCAAGTCTCTCGCCGGCCCCGCCCCGTCCTCCTCGTCCATCGCCCACGACGATCTCGTCCACTGGACCATCTCAAATAAATACTACTCCGCCGCCGTCCACTTCCGCCTCATCACCCTCGCAGAATGCACCGCTAGCGCCCTCGCAGGCGTCCCCGCCCTCATCCTCGTCTCCCCGCGCGGTGAAGTCCGCCCCTTCCGCCTCGCCCCCGCCTGATCATCTACCGATGTGCTGTCCCTAGCCATACGCACAGCACGTCCTCAACATCGCGCACCACGTCCAGGCTGCCGAGCCGGAAGTCGTCCTCGCCGTCGCGACCGGCACCGCGCCGCCGCACGCCGACGACCCGCCCGAAGGCCCCGACGCGTTCTTCGCAGAGCACGGCTTCGAATTCGTCGACGCCGAACGCGGTCTTCTATCTTCCACCGGCGACCGTGACGACGACGACGACGACGACGCGGACGACGGCATCGCGGGCCTCGAGCGCGTCATCGACGCACTCAGCACCATCATGTGGCCCTCCATGACGCGCAGCGCCGCCATGCAACGCGCGCCGACCCTCAGCCAGCAGATCGCGATGCTCGACGAAGCAGACCTTGATGTGCTCCGCGAGCACCCCGGCGCGGACGACGACGCGCTCGGCGCAGGCATGACCGAGGAGGACGCGCTAGCGGCCCTCGTCGCCGACCAGGCCGTCCCGCTTGCGCCCGCGCACCGCCGCGCCGTCGAAATGGCCGCGCTCGAGCGATGGCTAGTCGAGAACGAAGAGCTACACGAGCGCGAGCTCGGCATAGAACAGGACCAGGACCGGGACGGCCGGGACTCGGAAGACCGCGCGGCGCGCGCGGATCCGATCTGGACGCCGCGCACCGCAACGCCCGGGCCGAGCGGCGACACGCACCACTACCACCACGCCTTCGACGACGACTTCTCCGCCTTCGTCTCCGCACCGCCCGCAATCGCCATCTCGACTTCCCCGCCGCACCCACAGTCGCCCGCACATGCAGCCGCACCTTTCGACTCGCCGCAGCTCCTCCGCCCCGTGCCCACCGGCGGCTCCTTCCGCTCCGTCTCGTCCTTTGGGACCGACGAGCCGCTCGACGACGCACAGGGCTGGGTCGCGCTGAACGATTCGGCGCTTGAGCTCGGGAGGTTCGATGAGTATGAGATCGACGCGGCTGTGCGGGCGCACGAGGGCGAGCTAGACGTGCGCGATGCGCGCGGCGCGTTCGACCTCGTCGAGGTCCTCGGCGCGCTCGCGAGCGTCAGGGCGGATGTCGCGGGTATAGGCGACGAGAGCGCACGCCGGGACGCGGCTGCGAAGTTTGCGAGCGAGTTTGTCTTTGGGAGGATGGATGGCGAGGCGTAGAGGCTGCCTGCAACGCTATACGTGATACCTATGATTTAGAACGTGCTCGAGGCTTGTACAAACGAAATTTTCATAATGCATACACCATGTGCTTCGCAAAAGGGCTCCGCCCAGCCAGACTCCATGCTCGTGATGCATAAGCCGCTGAGAGAACAAACTGTATGTTTTATGAGAATTTCATATGTATTATACGTGGTTCGGTTGTACAGTACATACACGTGTAGATAACCTACGCAAAACACCGCGCGTTCGCACCCTGCCTCTGTCGCACCTGTAGCGCCATTTCCTCCTCGTACCTATGACCTGCAAGATCAGCGATAGACGCATTTGACCAAAACTGCAGCCAATGTCCACAGGACCCGCGTCGTACACTTACGAGGAAAATTGCATAGTGTCATCGACGTTGTTTGTTTCTGGCGCTGTTCTGAGGCAGCTTGGAATGGCGACCATCCGCACGCCGAAAAGGGGGAGTGCAGCCCCATTGCCACAGCGCTGGCGGTGGCGGGAGGGGACGTCGCGAGTGGCGGCGTGGCGGCATGGATAACGGAAGCTCCCTGTCCCTCGACAACAAATGGAGTTGCCGCGTTTTGAAGAATGCAGGGCCGGTGGCGAAGCTCAGGGCTGCGCATTGGCGACGGCTCGGAGACGGGAAAGAGCCGCTCTCGCTGGGGAGAGCGTGAACGCATAATACCTGTAAACTCTGGCAGTGGCTCCGACTAGCGCTGAAAAGAGAGGTCAAACACCACATAGCTGGGCAGCGCGCTGTGATTGAACACTGTGCATTTGCGATAGAGCTTTGAAAGCTCGCTGAACGCGCTCTTGACAGTGCATTGTGCCCTGGACTTGGGGAGCGATTCAAGCGGTTGACGTCGATGGCTTGGCGGATAATTGACGGACTTGGCGGATAATTGACGGATTTGGCTGGCAGTGGCGGCCCTTGAGGCCGGCGTTGCTGGATCACTACCCAAGATGTTAGAGACCCGGGAGGGCAAGACACTAAGATTCTCCACTACATCAGAGTGAGCGTAAGAAGGTGAAGGCGAAGCGGGACAGAGGACGAGGGGTGCGCTAAGAGTACACATGGAATCGTCCGGAGCGAAGTGAAGAAGTTGGTGTCACAAGAGAGGAGAAAGAGACTGAGGCAAAATGAAAGTTGAATACCAGTCCTCGCGCCGCGCTCTTTTACACTGGGATCAAATCCGGGTGGAGCGACCTGTTGAGAATATCAGGGAGATCAACGCGCATAGGAGTGGACGAAGATTTACGGTCAGGCAAGGACACCGGTGCGAGGCAAACGGTCGAGAATGGGATGCGGTTTCGCGGTCGATGACGAACGATTTGATAAGTTAGAAATAGAGATACTTCCCGGTCGGTGACGAGCTCAACTACGCAAGGTGTAGGAGCATCCTGGAGGGGATTTTTTAGCGCACTACGCAGGGGAGCGGAACGGAAACTGCATACAATACGCCGATGGTCGGGTGCGATACGAACCACTCTTCAGTGGCTCACATCAAATAATTATGCCAAAAGGCGCTGGGGAGCTGAAGTAGAGAATGCAATGAAAAGGCGGCGAAGACAGCGGATAGAAGGAGAGGGAACGCAGGGTGCGAACGACGAAGGAAAATGGGAGGGAAGGATTATAGGGATAGGGGAATTCCGTGGACACGGAGCCCTATCACCGCAGGACGCGCAGGACGCACAGCTGGGAAGATCCCACTGGGCAACCTCGAAGTGGCGCGATCAGCCGGCGAGGCGGTAAAACGCGCTAGAGGCTGCTGTCAGGATTTCAGCTTGCTCGGATGACTCGAGACGGCCATAATGGGCCTGACGGGAGGAGTTCGTTAGTGGGAATGCGCGACAAGGACGACAAGCCATACCGAACATCTCAAGAGGCTCACGAGAGTAGACTTGAGAAGAGGAGTGCAGAGTGCAGGAGGAGCTGTGGTGAGGCTGGTCCGTGCGGTGATAGGGCACCTTGATATCTGAAATGGATCCTCGTCGCGCATCACACTGTGCAACCCTCGGGCATGCAACGGATGTGAGCTCGGTGTCATGCAAAGGCGGCTGGCTTTATAGGAGGGAGACTGCGCCTGCCGCCAAGCCTGTTCGGGGCACGGTGTTGACGATTATGCTTTCCGGTGGTTGACGGGGTAGGGAGGTGCGTTTGGGCCTCGCGCCCAGACTTGCGAGCCGGAGTCTTCGGGCTGGAGGTAGCGATCGCACAGCTAGTGGTAGTCAAATCAAGCGAACGGAGTGGGACGCGCGCCTTCGGGATCGAGCTCTTGCGAGGGGCAGGAGTTGGACTTGCAAGGAATGCGAGCGGGGCCGGGGCGCAATCGGAGAAGTCCGGGGGAGACAGTGGTGTGGGAGGCGTGTCAGGGGGTGTCAGGAGCTGCGTGCTGGTGGGTAGGATCTTGGTCTCCGGAGTAACGGGGGGGAAGGAAGGAACCAGGCTGCATGCGAGGCGCTTGTGTAGCTCCCGCGCCAGGGCACGCAGCTGTTGGATCTCCTCTTCGCACTCCACAATCCGCTCGTCGCGCTCCGCGACTTCGAGCTCCATCTCCTCCAGCAGATCCTCGTCTAGCTCGTGAAGGTACCTCAGTCCCGCAACCTCCCACTCTGACTCGCTGAGGCGGAGGTTCTTCCAAGCCAAGTGAGTCAACTCCGTCTCCACGCCCTCCTTGTCGACCCATTCCAAATCGCCAGAGGCGAGAACCAGCCTGGCCTTCTGGAATTTCAGCTCGCTACGCATGTACTGGAATGCATCAATGAGCTTAGTGCGATCGTCGGCCAGGTTGTCCGCCTCTGCGTCTAGGGCGTTGTAGCGCTTGCTCACGTCGACGAGCTCCTTATCAAGGGCCATGTTCTTCTCTAAGGGAGGATCGAATCATTTCCGAAACCAGTGCAGGTGCAACGCACCCTGCCAGTACTTGATGGTATGCTCTCGTTTCTCTTTTGCTCCCTTCAGCTCGCTATGGGAGAGTTCGAGCTCGAGCCGCAGACACTGGGCTTTTCCGTCCGCACGCTCCTTCTCCCCGGAGAGCTTCCGGCACTGCATCTCAAGCTCGGTGACTTGTGCCTTTGCAATGCAACCCTGCAGGCTTGTGATCAGCTTGTGCGAGTAGCACACGGCACGATTACGTACCTGAAAAACTTCCTTTTGCAAGGCATTTACTTGAGTAATAAGGCGTTCTTTATCGCCAGCGAGCTTCGTTGCTTCGCCTCGAGCAGCCTCGAGCTCGCACTCCCGCTGGCCGTACTTCAAGAGTATGTCGACGTGGTTCTCCGTTTCAAAGCGCCGGAAGATCGTTTTCAGCTTGCTCTCAGAGTCTTCGAGTAATTCTCGTTTCTTCTTAAGTTCGTCGTTCCTTTTGATGAGACGGACGATCTCGGCCTGCAGGCCGCATATAGTCCTCTGAGCTCCTTCATGGTCGAGACAGGCGTCCACAGCGCGCTCGCGCTGGAAGTCTGCGTCGGCCTTGTGACCGTCAAGCTCGAAGCGCAAGAACTCGAGCTTGGTAGCAGCCTGGGCAGCCTGGTCACTGGCGGAACGCAATCGGTCTTCGAGGACCTCGTTCTTAAGGTGCTCAGAGGCGATTGTGGCGACGAATCTAGAGTTCTGTGCGCGCGTGGTGTCTAGCTCGTGACGAAGCGCCCCGGCATGGGCCTCTAGGCTGGCAGCCTTCCCTTCAAGGTCGGCCGTCTTGGCCTCAAGCGCGGCCGCCGCAACTTTGAGCGTGACGGTGTTGGCCTCGAGCGTGGCCGCATTAGCCTTCAGCGCGGCCGTATCGGCCTCAAGCCATGCTTGACGGGAGGTGCTGTCTGAGAGGAGGAGGGAAAGGAGGTCGATGCGTTGGATAAAGCGGTGGACGACACGGGAGTGGCTGATGTTCAGCTCAGTGATGCGGCGATGAAGGTGATGAAGGGCGCGGCCTTGGAGGGCGGAATAGCGTAGCGAGCAGAGGAAGAGAAAGAGGATGATTGGGAGGAGAAATCCCCATAGGATTGGATGGTGGGATAGAAATAGAGCGAGTTCGTTTCGCAGATGAGCTGCGACGATGCGACATGCAGTATGGGAGTGCATGTCCAGAGGTGGGTCAAAGGATATTGTTTGTTTAGTCGGACGAAATATTTACGAGGGGCAGGTTCTTGCACGGGTAAAAAGCAAGAGGGTGGTGATGGTGGGTCAAAGTAAGATCTAAACGGCGCGTGGCAGGTTTTATAGCCAAAAGTCGTGCGTGGTCGCTGGTGGGTTTACTGTCCGAATCCCCGTTCAACCACTCAATTGAATGGCGATGACTCCTCAACCACACTGTCCAGTGCACCCTAGCATTCTTCGTGGAAACTCAGCCAAGACAATGTCGACAAATGCATTCATTAACTTTAGCAAAGACCAGACTCCTGCGTAGGCTGGAAGCGCGACTGAGCTGTATAGATGTTTGGCCTGTCGCACAAGATCAGGATTCAAGAAATGCGACCTAATAATTCAACGGAGTGTAGCTCTTCGCAGTAGCTGACATCATAGTCGAGCAAGAGGGGGCAGCGGGTTGGCGAAGGTCGGAGCGGCAAGAAGGGGTTTCCATTCGGGGAATATGGCCGTAAGAGAGCTACGGAGAGCGAAGTTCCCCCTATGTACTAGGTTTAGGGGGATGGCGATAATGTCAGAAGAGAGAGTCGCCCAGCGGTGGCTGCAACTTGACTAAGAAGGGATGATTATGAGTTCTTGTTAAGCCATGTGGAGGACTCAGGGACTCGCGTGTGGCTTAGCGCTTGAGCTTGCCAACACATTACTCCGCCGGGACGTCGAGGCCTCAGGCACGGAGCACGAGTATGGCCATTGGCTAAGTCGATTAATTGCGGGGACCTCGGTGAGCCTTCGGACGACGGCGGACGGAGTTTAAATCAGAGCGGCTGCTTCCGCGCTCAACATAACGTTGGTTTCATCTTTGCGGTAGCACATGGATAGAATGGCCCTCATAACCAAGGCCGCTCCCACCTCTGATGCGGCAGTCCAATTCACGCATCCAAACATTGCTATCGACCAGGTCCACACTGTTGGATGAGAAATCCTTCGGAATTGTCTCTCTTGTGTGCATAGGGGTCGGGAACCGCCCGCCATGTTGGCCTGAGCGGGGATGAAGCCAGCGAGGTGCGCGTGCAATAGGCTCATCCTACATGCCATGCCGTACATGCTCAGCTTCTAATGGCCTAACGCCCTGATGGCTGGGAACCCTGAGGCTCTGGTGTCTCCGTCGTGGCCATTCTGATGTTCCGGCTGCGACGGGCTTGTTGGCATGTCCAGTACCCTGTCACGATGACTGATATGTTATGCAGCTCGATCCCAGACAGCAATGACGGATCTCCTCTCGAAAGATGCGTAGGAGCTGTGCTTCTTGCTCTCGTGTCAGGACGCTCTCGTCGGCTTCTGTACCCGGTCACTTCAGTCCTGTCAGGATATCGATACAATCCAAGGATATGCAAGAACGGACGACATATAAACTCGGCATTCAATATATTTTGCGAGCGGAGGCTATTCCCCATTGATGGATTCAGTCGCACGATGCTGCAGGCGCCGGATCTGTCCAGAAACTGCTCCACAGTTCCATGTGCAGGACCGTTCTCTTCAGAGCTGTCCCAGCTATGTGTATCGGCATCGTCCCCCTGGCAAACAGCCTCCTCCCCTTCGACAGGTAATTCTGTTACATCTTTCTGCTTGGGACCCTACGGTAATCGTGGACCGTGAACAGCCGTCACCGTTTGCAAATCCAAGCCGCAATGTTCCCATGGTGAGTCTTAATCCCTAATCAACATCCAGACTTACTATTGTGTTTTGTCGTGATGTGAATCTTTAGATGGCTTCTACCTTGACGAAAGCTGATCATCAGCTCTACCTGTTTTGTATGGGCCTCCGGTGTCGCGCTCTTAACTCCGCGGCGCCGAGTTGTCATAGGGAGTCTGGTGCCTGTCAAGTCACGATATTTAGGGAGAGCTTTACTTTCCGCAGCTCTGTTTTTTCTGCCCATCGTTTGCAATGACTGGCTCCCCAATCGTCCCTATTGTGTACGTGTGGCTGCTCTTCGTCGGTTGCCCACGCCGCGGCTGACAACCCTTCTTAGGCATGGACCCATTCTCATCGGAACTGTGTTCAACGTCCTGCTCTACGGGATTTCGCTGACACAGACGGCCTTCTATGCCTCTCATTTCAAAGGGGATAAATGGTTCATGAAGGCTTTGGTGCGCCGTCGATAGACTTACCGGCACCACTATGTTTACTAGCCATCGCAGGTCTTCCTGGTATTCGTAGCAGACACCGCGAACGTCGTCTTCGATATCACATATATATACAACTCGCTGGTGAACAACTACTGTCAGCTCAGTCGTATCAACGGCTGTCCTCGCTAGCTGACCCTTTACTACACCAGATAATCCTGATGCGATTGCGAATGCTAATTGGAGTAGATTATGCTCCATTGACTGCCTTGAAACAGCCCGTTACTTACGTCTATATCCCAGTATTTGCGACGGATCCAGCGATGACAGTAAGCCCATCGACAAAGACCACAGGGCACGGTGCTAAAGAATTCGCCTAGTCCATCGTTGCCAGCATGGTTCAAATGTTCTTCACATGGAGGGTCAGAGTCTTGACCGGAAATAACCTTGTGGCTATCCTCCTTCTCGCCGGATCGATCGTTTCTGGCCGTGCGTTACCCCGTTTTCAGTAGGAACGACTTTTTCACGCGTATTTCTTGCAGTGGGAGGTATTGCAACCTCGATAGCCATTGGAATCGTTCCCGACTGGCTAGAGTTCCAGAGATTCGAAGCACCCGTTATTGTTTGGCTTGTAACATCTGCTGTCGTTGATGTCACGATCACTTTCTTCTTGACCTGGCACTTGGTGTGTTTCATGCCCACCTCCGTGGTCTATATTCCCTGGGGTTGATAGTGTTTTTAGCGCAAGCATCGGACTGGCTTCCAAAAGCGCACAGACGACGCCCTCGAGAAGATTATCCGAAGTTTGTATAGTCATCCACATGGCAGAAACTCAATCTGAGCTCTTCGTAGTGACCGTGCAGACTGGGTTGATCACTTCCGTGTGGGCCATCGTTGATCTCATCGTGTTCTTGGCCATCGTGAGACGATTCTCTTTTTTCTTGCCAAATATTGACGTGTTGATTTGTAGCCCACTGGAATGTGCGTGCCGTTTAACACCTGAGAAGCAGTGCATAATTTCACAGTAATTCTTTGCAGCCATCTCATATTCAACTTCCCTTTGGGTATGCTCGTATATACTTGGTCGCTATCGTGACGAGTTTAAACGCTGTCTTAGGGAAACTGTACAGCAACTCGTTGCTCTCAAGCCTTAACGCCCGCAGCGGTTGGCAATACTCGACCGGAACGTCTGAAGGGGCGAACCAAGGACCCAATGGTGTCCCGCTTGGCAAGACGAACGTGAACGGTCGCCTGGTTCGAACATTTGACATATTTTCACGATGCGGGGCAGCTTACACTGGGCAGGTCCCAGATCAGATGGTATCCTTCACGCAGACCGTTCGCCCAGAGGTATTCATTGCGGTCGAGTCACATGAGATGTCCGACAGGATAGATTCCAAGACGGAGGTTTACGATGGGTCACAGACCTATTACCATGCGCGGAAAGTTGACGATGCATAAACCATGACAGTACGCATGCCCTTGAGTCTCCCTCACGTCACGGTGTTCACATCCCGATAGTTTTGCAAGACTTGTTGATCGACACGCAGAGGTGCTATCAATACCAGAATCGAAACGAGTTTGAGAGCAGGGTCTCCATTCGTTTTCCTAGCACGGTCGAATTTGAGATCTGCATGCTCGCCTTGGCTGTCTTCCACAAGCTACCTATCTACGGATGGTTCATCCGTGTACCGGTAATGTTCAAGTCGCTCGTTAGCATAGGCGAAAGGGGGGAAGTATAACACTTTGTAAGCTTTCGCGTAAACGGGTTCGGTTGGCGGCCGGTGGGACCGCAGCCGCGGGCTTAAGGATGAACCACACCGAGACGAGGATTGCACAAGATGGCGCAACCCGGTTTCTCCTATGACGGTGGCACTTCAACCACGCCTGTGCTCTCACTCGCCTCAGATTGTCTGTTATAGCACGCTGAGTCAGGTACCTTAGCGAGCAGGTTCTGCAAGCGCATTCAATTCCTCCCGGTCGACGTAACACGACGGGTCTCCGAAGCACCTTACTCAACGAAGCACGACATATGGCTCTACAAAGTCGTCGTCGGTATCCGATATATAATGACCCCCACGGCCCCCATCCTTCCCAACACATCCCCGCGTCCCAAGCATTCACAAGTCCTGCGATAATACCTCCGAGTCAGCTTTATCAACGATGCCAGGTCTCATCTCTCGCGACGTCCAGACGACCCTCAACTACTTCTCCAAAACTACTGACGGCGAGCAGCCGTATAACTACACCTACCAACTTCCGGCGGGCCAACCCACGACGAATATCGATTCGGAGACGCACTCCGTAACCATTCATGACGCCCGCGGTCACGAAAGCGAGTTTAACGTCGACGACAATGGTTTTACGTTCCTGAAGTCACCCGCAAAGGAGAAGCTATTCGAAGATGAGGAAGCAATCACGACCGGGTACTATAAGGAAGTGGAGGAGCTGCTGAGGAAGGAGGTCGGCGCCAAGCGCGTTGTTATCTTTGACCACACCATTCGGTCTGTGCAAAGCACCTGACTTCATATGCACCATCCTCTGACTAGTGCACAATGCAGTCGTCCTAAAACTGAGGGCAGCCCTCTCAAGCTCCAACGGGAGCCCGTGGTACGTCTGCACCCCTATTCCGGTTTCACGTGCACTCATCAGTCTATTCCGCAGCTGCGTGTCCACGTCGACCAGACTCCCGAAGCAGGTGTTGCGCGTGTGCACCGCCATCTCGGTGTTGAGGCAGAACACTACCTGAAGGGTCGCTCGCGCATCATCAACGTCTGGCGTCCCATCGGGAACCCAGTCGCACATCATCCGCTCGCAGTGGCCGATTTCCGGTCTGTCAACCGCGAGGAGGAGCTGCTACCGACGCGCCACATCTACCAGGATCGTGAGGGCTCGACGTTCAGCGTGAAGCACAGCCCAAGTCACAAGTGGTATTACCTTGCAGACCAGACACCTGATGAGGTCATCCTCATCAAGTGCTGGGATTCTGATTCGACCAAGTCGCTGCTCACGCCCCACACGGCATTCACGGATAATACGAGCCCCGCCGACGTGCCAGATCGCCAGTCTATCGAGGTTCGCTGCCTTGTCTTCGACCAGGAGTAGATATACATGGCCCGCAATTAGCATCTTTCTGAGGGAAGGAACTTGTTACGTATGATAGCTACCCAAGGTATTCGCATACGCCAGCACTTCCTCAGATTTGTACTGTAAACTACTGTGCGCTGCTGCCGGATTCATGAGTGAAATTACCCCCTCGTTCTGTTTAAAATGTCGCCTGAAAGCTATTAGTGCGGTGTTGGGTTTTGTTCCTTGGCAGGCTGACCCGTTCAAGCCATGCATGGACGCTCCGCTCGGTGGAAGGACCATGACACGAGGACGGTGAGAATCTTCAAACTCGTAATATGCGCTCGAAGTATGCGGCGTGTTGCTGAACTCTGACGACCCCTACCACTGTACGTCCTCGTATTAGTATCTACAATAAGCGCGGTCTCAACCTAGGGAGCTGGCCCGCGTTCGACGATGCGAGGTTTGGGAACCTGCTCGCCTCGTTCGTCGCTCGTCCATGCCATCACTGACCCGGACATCGGGACGAAGTCTACATCGCATTGACCTGCTCCCACCGAAATGTGCACGCACACCTCGTCGTGGGCGTAATATTAGCGAGTCACTGAGCGAGTCATCTCAATTCGAAGACGGGCACAAGACACGAACTATATTGGGTACCTTAGCAAGCAGGGTCTACATACGCATTCAATTCCTCTCGATTGGCGTGACATAATGGTTCTTTGAACGCCTTGCTCAAGGAAGCACGACGTATGGTTCTGCAGAGTCGCTTTCGGTGCCCGATATAAGACGATCCTCATGATGATTCCCACTGCCCTCAATACACCTCCTTCACCCGCAGGTCCTCCGATAGCACCTCAGCTTCATTGACGATGCCTGGAGTTGTCTCTCGTGACGCCAAGACGAGTCTCACTTATTTCTCTAAGACGGCTGACGGCGGGCAACCATATAACTACACCTACGAGCCCCCGGCGGGCCAGCCAGACACGAACATCCAGTGGGATACGTACTTTGTGACCGTTCATGACGCACGCGGCCGCGAAAGCGAGTTTAACGTCGACGACAATGGCTTCATGTTTCTGAAATCTCCCGCAAAGGAGAAGCTCTTCGAAGACGATGAGGCGATCACGACCGGGTATTACAAAGAGGTAGAGGAGCTGCTGAGGAAGGAGGTCGGCGCCAAGCGCGTTGTTATCTTTGACCACACCATTCGGTCTGTGCCGGGCACTTGACTTTGTACGCACCGTCTCTGACCGACACTCAACGCAGCCGTCCCAGGACTACTGAGGACAGCTTTCTCAAACCGCAGCGGGAGCCCGTGGTGCGTTTGTGTCCAGTCTGTACCCCTATTCCTGCTTCCAAGTGCGCTCACATCTTCCTCTGTAGCTGCGCGTCCATGTCGACCAGACTCCCGAAGCAGGTGTTGCGCGTGTGCACCGTCACCTCGGTGCCGAGGCAGAGCACTACCTGAAGGGTCGCTCTCGCATCATCAACGTCTGGCGTCCCATCGGGAACCCAGTCGCACATCATCCGCTCGCAGTGGCCGACTTCCGGTCTGTCAACCGTGAGGAGCTGGTAACGGCACGTCACATCTACCAGGACCGCGAGGGCTCGACGTTCAGCATCAAGCACAGCCCAAGTCACAAGTGGTATTACCTTGCGGACCAGACACCTGACGAGGTCATCCTCATCAAGTGTTGGGATTCTGATCTGACCAAGTCGCTGCTCGCGGCCCACACGGCATTCACGGACAACACGAGCCCTGCCGACGCGCCAGATCGCCAGTCTATCGAGGTTCGCTGCCTTGTCTTCGACCAGGAGTAGATATCCATTGCCCGCAGTCCACATGATCTGACTCGGAGGATAGGAACATACGATAGGCGATCATTGTCGAGAGCCTTCATATGTTGCTCGGTCATGTTACCGAATTCATGAGCTTGCTTCTGTCCAGGCTCTGTTCACGCTCTCTCCTGATGACTACCAGCAGAATGCTGGCTTGTGTGCGGGTCGGCCCCTTCATGCTGTGCATACACATTGCGCACAATAGAAAGGATATAAGTACGCCGGTACAATCCTGCACTACGCGCCCGACACATGGGTTGCATCGATAACCCTTATGACAACCTCGACATTTTGTATCCGCGCTTTAGTATCCGTCTTCCAGAGAGCAGTACTAGATGAGGTAGCACGTGCAGAGACGAATAGCTCGTATGTACCGCCCGTGCTAGTGCTACGCGAAGCAGTAGCAGTATCCGCTAGTACGCATGTGTCAGCGAAGCTATTTCGACAGACATTGAATGTCTTTCAAGCGGTCTGCATCAGCGACAGCTCGTGCCGAGCAGGACGCCGAGAAAGCCCGACCAGATTGTCACGGGCGCGCTCGTCGAACGGTAGGCTCATCATCTCCAGGTCTTCTTCGATTACCCGGTTGACGCGCCCTTGAACTTCAGAATCTGTAGGAGATGCCTTTCTACGGAGCATCAAGACACTGCAACCAGTAGAACATTAGTTTGATACAGGCACAGACGCAAGGCTTGCGAGATGGGACACACAGACGGCAGGACTGATCAGGTACGGTACTATGAGTGTGGATGTCAAGAACCATTGGCATGGAGATCACATACCATCACGCTAGGGAGAACAAATGCCAGCCTGACGAGACAATATGGTAAGAGAGCACGCGCACAAGGTAACGATGATTGCGCACCAAGAGCCAAGCCCGGTCCAACGTCGGTCTGCCCTGTGTTACGAGCGAATGAACCCGAGCTGCCTTTGTATCATGAAATGTTCAGACGCACCAAAAATACATGATTGTCGATATAGTATTTAGAAAAGTTGTGACGGTGTAGTAAACGATGCCTGCGCAGAGAGCTTAGGATCAACTCCATTGTCGGTGATGGTCCACAACACACCTTGCTTAAGCATAGTTCGCCCAAGCTCGCCCGCCAGGCTACGCTGCACAATGCAATGCTGTTTTGCATTATCAGAAGCGCGGGGTGTGGGTCACAAAAGAAGCATACTCGAACAACAATTGCGATGTTCAGGCTATCAAAGAGGACCAGGTAGGACTACGAGAACGAAATCAGCTTTTCGGCAACCACCACCGGGTTTAGATAAACGTACAAAAAGGACCTAACAGCCAGGGTCGTTGCAAGCACGCTTCTCAAGAAGTAGTAGCACGCACACCCAAATGAATCGATCCAATACCACTATCCTGATCCGTAGAGGAAAAGCAGCCGGAGCGGCCGAGTAGAACGAAGAGAAGGCCCACAGCTAGTAGGGAATTCTGGTCGGCAAGTCTGAGACAGGACGAAGAGATCACCGGCTCACACTCAAGCGTGGCGACAAAGAACTCTAGCATGATGATGACGAGGATTAGTAGCCCAACGCTGAGAAGGACCAGAGCCCAGCGCTGGCGGTCAGCAAACGTGTAAGTACGTAGCACTAAGATGACTGCATTTCATGTGAGCTAATGCCCTGGATCTCAATTCAGTAGCACGACACAATACTCACGCTGTGCGGATACCGTCTTGATGACGAAGAATCGATAGCGTCATTTCGGTGTCAGCGTTCGATCGAGTACATGAGCGCTGAATTAGACTTGGCTTGCTCACCGGCGGAATTAATAGGAAATAAGGAACTCGGAAGATGCGGGAGCAGACAGCCTCCGTGTGGTCAAGGACTAGTACCCATATTGTGAAAGGTGAGAGAGCGACCATATAGTAGCGGCTGAACCTGTGCACATATACGGTTGGAAGCTCGACGTGGATAATCTCGGGATGGGCGCACAAATAGGCTATCTTGACTAGGGACCAACGAGAGCGATGGATCTGCGTCAACGCGTTAACACAGCAGCTTTCAGTCGTTAAGATTGCCCGCGCACAAATTCCATTTCTTTATCGAGGCTGAGACACATGGTTAAGACTCATCCCGGGAGTAGACGGATAACAAACGCACTTGAGAAGCCAATCGTACACGACCACGGTGGCTAGAGAACACACTGAGTCAGTTGTACAAAGAGAAAGCGAACGCGACGTACCTGCACCTGAGCACATAACAAAGCGCGGTCATAAACAGGCTCTATCGAAACTAGGGACTTCTGGCTTACCGACAATGACGTACCGAGCTCTACAGATAATATGCATCGGATACTTCGGACGAAGGGAGAGAATGGCGCACATGGTGATACTGAGTACAGACTGCGTGGCGACATATACGAGGTCGTCCAGAGGAAGGAATCCAGCATCGGCACCACTGCCACTAAAGACGCCAGGCGGTATATCGCCGTGGAAAGTGCCGGCCATCACCACGAACGACCACCGCGATGGGCCGGCGAGGAAGCCAGCAGCATGCGCGGCCGGCAGGGGAATGGAGGCGAGAGGTAAGAAAAATAGATAGTGCACATAAAAGAGTAGTGATGGAACGTCAGCGCGTCAACCTTTCGACGGAGAGGCAGCTGGTGATAGATTGAGGAACACGGCGGTTGGCTCTCTAAAACGGCGAACTCGCGAATATGTCTCCGGGTCCGGCCGTATCGCCTATCGTCTCCGGTCCGACTAATGCCATCGCCCATCGCTCAAACTGTAAATGCAAACACCTTATAACTCGCGTCGGCTGGATTTGCCCATCTGTCCATCAGTCTTTCGTGAACTGACCTCAAAAAATCGCACGCATTCATAGAAGAACGTCTGTGCGACAGCGCGCGACGCTTAGATAGCAACTCGGCTTCAAGGAGACAGACAGCTGCGTTGATAACACATGAGGAAAGCAAGACCGTAGAATGACAACGTCGAGCACAACAGCAAGAGCCGTACATAGGAAATATGAGATCAATGCCTCACGGGATTTCAACCATCTCCATATCGTCATCCTCGTCATCGTCCTTTTCGTCAGGGTTGAGCGCACCATGAAAGGCAAAGAAAGACAGCCCAGGCTGATCCTGAGGTATGATTGGCATAGGTGGGAACTCCGGTGCTGCAGACTGATCTGTCGTAATAGGGTCTGGTAACGGCGGTGACGTGGGCTCTGACGCCGGACAAATAGGATCCCCGCTGGGCAAGAGCGCTGGCGGTCTTAACGGCGGAAGGAGTGGATCTGACGACCGAAGTTCGGGAGGGGGCTCGAATTCAGAGAGCGGTTTGGGCTGGACGACCAACTCTGGGAGTGCCGGCGCAGATACTGGTAATTCTTCAGGAGCAGGAAGGTTTCCTGACGTCCCTCCATTGTCCTCCACCTCCGCTTCTTCCTCTGCAATCTCCGCAAACTGCTGAGCGAGGAGGGCGAGGTGCCGTTGGAGGGCCGCTCGGTCCTCATCAGACAGCACACTCGTCGGCGCCTGTGCAGCAGATACACTTGGCCGCGACTGCACCGGTGTCGGCACTGAAGGGGGTTGCGGAGGTGAGACCTCTAGCCGCTGCTGCTGCTGGGGTAATTGCGGCTGCTGTTGTGGCGGCTGTTGCTGCTGCTGCTGCTGCTGCTGCTGCTGCTGGGCAAGCGCGGCATTGTTGATGACCTTCAGGATGCTCGCGAGGGCGTCTTCAGTGCTCTGCGTGCCAGACGATGATGGAAGCGGCTCGTCCTGTGCCGGAGGATGCGGTTGGTCTGAAAGAGGCGTTTGTCTACTCTCACCGCGTGGAGGGCCGAACGAGGCACGGTGCGCGGGGTTATTCCTCGCTGCCTGCATCATCTTTGCATGCGTCTGCGGTCGTCTTGTCGCCCTCCTCGACAACTTCTAATCCTCCGTCAAACAAAGCATCTTGAACGGGGGAAAGATATCACAAACCTGGCCGCTATCCCAGCCCGGACTTAGCTTGTATCGACCTGTCGCGAGCTTCTCGAGCCTGCCGCGTTTGAACGCCTTTTGGAGAGCCTGGCTGGCTGACGGTCGAAAATTCGCCTGCAGCGGGTAGTGTGACGACATCCACATGAAGATTACCCTCGGCGCGGAGCCCTCCGGATCGCCGATATCAACTAGTGCCTCACATATCATATCCTCATAGCTTGGAAGATCTTCCGGTCTCATCTGCATACGCCCGGGAGGAAGTTGAGGATACGAGTGATTATAGTCCGGAGGCGGCGGCGGAGGTGCGGACGGGGACGCGTAGGAGTCATACGGATAGGTCTGTGAGGATGATGGATAGCCGCCATAGGGTGTATGGGTCGGCGGGTTTGGCGGGTAGTAGGGTGTATGAGGGTAGGCGGCCTGCTGGGGCTGCTGCTGCTGCTGAGACGAAGTGAAAGCTCCTGCAGGTTGTCCCTGAGGGAGATGGTTTGGCGCATACTGCGGATGAGGTGAAGATGCAAGAGGCAGAGGAGGAGGGAGGGGGGGAGTCTGGGGAGGTGCTAGTTGCGGTGTAGACGCCGACACTTGCCCGATAGATGTTGATGGAGGGACGTGCGATGACGGCGCGGGAGGTTGGGGTGAGGGATGTGAAACTTGCACGGTCGTCACAGAGGAAGATGGCGCGGACGGGGGAGCAGGTAGAAGAGTAGGAGACTGCTCAGCTGTTGGCGTTGGCGCCCTACCCGCAGCCGCATGGAGCATCGCAGCGATATTTCGTAGCACATCGTCATTCGACGGCGACGACGATTTGGCAGGACGGTCCTCGCGCAAGCCCGCCATTGGTGGCTCGTCCTGTCGATGTGGGTAGACATGGGAGCTTTCCGTCGGTAGCTGGGCTGCACTAGACAATGCAGGACACGGTGTTCCTAAGGCTGGCACTGGGCTGGTGGCAGGAGCAGACGGAGGCGGACAGGCGACCTGCGGTTGCGCACGGCGCAGGCTATCGATGGCAGCTTGGAGGTCTGAAGGCCATATTGAAGCTCTGAGGTGGACGGGAAGATAGCGGTCCAATGATAGACATAAGTCGACGAGCTGGGCAGAGGAAAGGAGATTGAGATACGCCCGCTTCAATTGCGTGTCTAGTTCGGTATTAAACGACAGCTCATTGAAAAGTACGATAACACAGGCGGACCTTGTTGGTTGACAGGTAAGATGGTGGGTGTGTGGGCCGGCGAAGGAGTCGCGGCCGTCGCGGCCATGGGCGTGCAGTCCTGTACAGTTTTCCGGACATCGACGAGGTCACGACCATCTCCGACGCGTCATAGCCACCGACCTCCACCGACGCGTATGATCAGAAACCTATCCCGTCGCTCGCTCGCATATCCTCAATCGAACATCCCCTTATATTGACCCAGACATGATACTAGTAAAGAAAGTGGACTAATGTAACAAGCCAAGAGAAGCCGGTGGTAACAAGCGTCATGGCTTGGGCTCCTCGGGGAGAGGTGGTGGTGCTGGAACATTCGCCCATGGCCTCGTAGCTGGGGCATACGGCCTAGTCTTCTGCATCTCGTCCACAAGAGCTAACTCCTCGGGTGTAAGTGTGAAGAATGCCGCCCTCTGCCTGTGCAACCATCTTCTTGCCTTCGAGGAGTGAGATGCAGCTGTATATTGATCCACGTCAATGAAACTCACTGGCATGAAAATATGTTCGTTTGGTCCGAAGTCCATAAAGAAGACGCCATAAATTGTAAAGCCTTTGAATATGAATCAGTCGCGCTCAGATTGCCATGCTGTGAGAACGCACCAGGGATGACGATCCACTGCCCCCAGCGTGCACCCGAGAACATCCACTGTGGTCGAGGATCCTTCCAGAATGGATCGTCGTCTTCGCTTGCCGTGCCGCCTTCCCTTCCGGCAACCGACTGGCCTCTCACAGAAGTCGACGAAGCCAGTGAAGCCGGTGCGCCCGTCGTGGTGGCTCTAACCCGTGGCTTCTGCGTGCTCTTTGCTTCCGCGAAAGTACGCACTCGGACGCACTGCGAGCGTCGCAGGCCCTGCATGAAATCAGATGATACGCATCGAAACATAGCTAGAAGGCCAGTTTTGGGGGTGATGGTATACGGCAGGGCGACAGGAACGTGCTTAAGCCGTTCGCGCACGCGTCGGATCGACGTTCAGCGGCTCCCGGACTCGGACGTGATCACCAACCGTCAGTGGCACTAGATCTAGATGTGTATCATCCTTTGCTATAAATCCATGACAGAATTTCCCTCTTTAGCCGATAACAATTGAAGCATTCTATGACTGCTTTCGTTCGTATTAATGGCGAAATGGCCATCTCCCGTACGACGATCAAGCCTCTGTCTGACAATCACGGAAACGGTGTATGCGAAGCTGGTACACCGGGTCTCGAAGTTTCAGGCCGCTACATGTCGCACTAACAAGATTAGCCAGCCTTGGAGATAACCCATCTATATCTTCCCGTTATGTTGGCCTAATGTAATGAAGTGCGTACACAGCCATGTCTATAGGCTATCGGCGTCTTTAAGGCTGACTCGGACCATAGGTGTATTCAATGCCGTTCTATGTGTCGACATCACGGGGCGATCTCCTCGCTGGGTAGAGGTTACGGGCGCGCACGGAATATGTTGCTATATGTATTGTGCGCTAAGTCGCTACAGGACTTTCCTTGATGCTCGGCAGCCAGCACTTTCGGCACTGTCTGTGAGGAGGACCTTCCGCCGGTACCTCGTGAGCTCCACGTCAATGAACACCAAGCTTCAACTTCGCCCCCTGGATCGTAGAGAGGGCTACAAGCCACAGTACGCGTAAGTGATCCTGTCCCGAGTTGGCAGCATCGCAACACACAGCCCGCACTGTTTTGTCAGCTTCGCGCATGACAGCCTCCACCGTCAGCAAGATGTTCGGAAACACCAGGACAGTAGGCACTGCTGTCTCCTGTGCGCATATCTTTGGCCTATAGACGATTTCTGGCTGCCCTCGGAAATATGAGGTCTCCTTGGTCAACCAGCCCATCGTTGTCCCTAACCTTGCTTCAACCCTGAGCACAGAGTAATAACCGTGACCTTTCTATTCGGGACGGGCCCCATTAACAGTCATCGTGGGTAAGTATCCGGAACCGCATGAGATATGCGTTAAGGGACCCTGAGGGTCCAAGGGCGCCGGCCCATGATAGGAAACGTAGAATGGCCTGTAAACAGGAATTGTAGGTTGCAAGCGCAGGGCGCGGAAGGGTTGTGGGCGACACTCCAGGAAGAGCAGCACGCAATACCGTGATCGGCGCAGAAGAAATACTTCTCACAGCTCTCAGTACAAAAGCTACTGCCATGGAAGGGCGTGCGCGTCGCCGCCTGATTGTTCAAGTCTCCCCACGAGTGGGCCACGACGGTTCCGAGAACATTACCCGTCGTCATCCGAGTCTAGGCCCTCGGGGATGACCAAGGCAGGGCTGAGGGCTGACTTGCCGAACTTGAAGCTGCTCCCGTTCCACCTTGATTCTGGCCTTGTTCCAGAGCTTTGCTGGATCGTGGTGCGCGTGCGAACCACGAACTTCTACTAGGCTCGTACCTTTTTCAGCCGGCTTCGATCGCAAGTCACGTCAACTTCTACATGAGATTATATTGTGGGTTTGCATGGTGCTGTCGTGCTGTTTCAATCTTCTCGCTCGCATGCCACTTGTCAAGCACTATCCGCCCAGTCTTCCCGGCCTAGTCCATGTACCCCAGGCTGGCACAAGCTAGGACCATTCTTGAGCTTGGTGTCATCTTAGAACCCTGCGCTGACGCACCGATGATCCGACGAAGGTCCACATATGAGCTGGCCGGCGAGCTCACTGATATGAGCTTTGCTACGTTGACGCAGTCCGCCCCGAGAATTTGCCACTAAGCGATGCTGCCAGATGGGCATAGTTAACGATCCAGGTTTTGGACTCATAACAACACTGTACGCACTCACGTCGCCGACGCTCCTGCGACAACCGGTATTATCTTCCTAAACCCAGCTTCCACACTGGTAGCTGGCTTCCATGAACTTTAGAGGCGCTGCCCCCTCCTGACCCGCGTGAACTCGAGAACGTCATATCGGGGCATCATCGAAGTTCACCTGACTCCCACCGGGAGGCTTATATATACTGATCGCGCACCAACGCTACGACACTGTGCTCCCTTCTAGAGCCCAGTCTCCCGAGATAATGTCTTCTCAGGACACCGTTTCCACGCCGGGCTACACTTTCGCCACGAGCGGTACCGCGGAGAAAACGTCGTCGCCGCTGTACCCCCACCATACGCCTGTCGTGGCAAAGGAGCTGATCGATGTCGCCACGGCACTGGTCAGCCAGCGCGGAAGGGGCATTTATGCGACTGATGAGACGCCTGAAGGCATCGAGGCGCGCCTCGCCGCCGCATCCGGCGGCAAAGTCCAAAGCCAGGCTTTCACGGAAGAGGAGAAGCGTGAACGGCGAAGGCGGTGGCGCGAGTGTCTGTACGAGTCTATGCCGTCCGGTGCGCATCTGAGCAGTCGGCTTACGAAGGAAAAGGGTGGACGACTCACTGCGAAACGACAGAACATATTTCTGGCGTCATCTTATACACAGAGACACTCGTCGACTTTCAGCTTGCGCCGCTCCTCGCCGCGCGCGGTATTATCGCTGGTGTCCGCGCCGACACTGATGCGCATCCGCTCCCGATCTCGCCCTTAGAGCCTGCCACGCAGGGCTTAGACGACCTCCTACCTCGCTTGCGTGCGGCGCGCGCAGCTGGCGCACGCTTCTCTAAATGGCGCGCTCCAATACTGTGCGACGCGTTGAACTTACCCTCCACCGCGGCTCTGGAGGCGCAGGCGGAGAGTCTGGCAAGGTTCGCTGCGATCAGCCAGCAAGCGGGCCTAGTGCCGATCGTTGAACCGGATGTGGACTTCGCCGAGGATGCGGATTTGAGGAGGAGCGTGGAGGTACATCAGAGGATTATTGGGATGATATATGCGAGGTGCATAGCGTACGGAGTGCTGTTAGAAGGTGAGGCTCGCAGAAAGCAAGGGCGTGGCTGAACTGATCTCCTGCTGGTAACAGGCTCGTTGATTAAGCCATCGTTCGCCCAACCAGGGTTGAAGCACCTATCACGGAAGGCCACTAGCGTGCAGGACATCGCACTTGCAACAGCAACAGTGCTGGCACGGACAGTACCCATCGGCGTCGCCGGTGTTGTTTTCCTTTCCGGTGCGACGAGCTCCATCCCTCCACCAAGCTAGATCTAAACCACTCCCTGATGTAGGCGGACTGTCCGACGACGATGCTGCTCTGTATCTGCATGCAATCAACGACCTCAAGAACAAATCAGAGCCGCACGTCGCAATCGCGCGCCTCCCACCGCTCACCTTCTCGTTTGGCCGTGGACTTCAGGGCGACGCGATGGAGAAATGGGCCGCAGGTGATGAGCAGGGTGCCAAAGAGGCCTTCGCGCGACGCGCTAAGGTGTGCTTCGATGCTGCGAGGGGAGAGCTAAGGGTGTAATGTGCAAGCGAGTTGTGATTGTAGGTGTAAAGATACAACATGCCAGTCCCGGTAGAGATGTTACAATGCCTTAGTTCTTCTTCTGTGCTAGGACATCGGGGCTAAGGGGACAGGCGTTCGATCGTCCACTCGGGAGCATCATCGGTTGACCCCTCCTTCCGGAGGTAGCGCACTCGGTCGTGCAGTCTCGAAGGCTTCCCGGCCCAAAACTCGATCTCACTGAGACCAAGTCAGAGTCATTCAGGCAGGGCATGAGGGCGCCACTCACTCAGGAATTATCCTCCACCCTCCCCAATGATCTGGCAGCGGCAGGTCAGCATCGGTGTCGCCTTCTTTAACCCCAAACCGCTCCCTGATCTCCTGTACGCGCCGATCAAGTTCGCCCTCGTCTACGACCGTGCTCTGTGGGCTTGCCCACGCGCCGACGCGGCTTCCAAGTGGCCTTGTCCTGAAATACGCCTCACTTTCCTCCCTGCTGACCTTTTCTACCCTTCCAACAACACGGACCTGCCTGTGTACTTCGCGCCAATAAAATGCGAGTGCCGCGCGACCCGATTCCTTGATCTCACGACTCTTACGCGAGTCGTAGTTGGTATAGAATACGAAGCCGTGCGCGTCGGCCTGTTTGAGGAGGACCATGCGGGACGAGGGTACACCGGACGCGGAGACGGTCGAGAGTGTCATCGCCTCAGGCTCGTGTACGTAAGGTTGAGCAGACGTGAACCAGGCCCGAAACTGGTCGAGAGGTGAGCGCTCGACGGACGCAGGCGCGATGCTCTCGCGGGCGCGGTATTGATGGTGGTCGAGGACTTGCACTTTATCGGCGGCCGCGAGGATTGTAGTCGTCTCTGCGAGTATGGTAGGGGCAGGCTCATTGGGTGAAATGGAGACGTTCATGACAAGACTGTGGAGCCGGACGACAGAGTGAAAACGAGAGGGAGAGCCGACGCGAAGGTGGGATCGGGTGACGGTGGTCAAGATTCGAGTCATTGCTGGACCCCTATGTGCTAGCATATCGTCGCCACGTCGTCGGCCGCGACCTCGCCTCTTGAATCTGGCCACCAGCCGCGCTCTCGCCAACGCGTCTGGCCCACATGGGCCTACCCCACAGTCTTGAGTACAATCTGTCCTTCGTGCGCAGACTTGGACAAGCTCTGCACACTCCTCCCTCGTCACTGGGGCAGCTCGCACGTTGGATCGCCTCATAAGTAATAGATCCACGGGATAGTTTCCAATCGATTCGGTCGCACTGCTGGTTCCAAGCTAGTAGCTTCTGCTGGATCGCGTTGCCGCTAGTGCAGATCGTTCGTCCATCGCTCGCTTTTTCAGTCGGACCTTCGCCCCGGGAACATGCCTAGGGCTCCTGCAGTATTTTTTATTCACGTACCATTCATGGGCTCAGCCCACTCTAACTAACTTTCCCCTTCGAAAACTCGGAGTCGCAGACACAACTCTGCCCGTTTATGAGCTGTTCACACTTTGACAAGGATCTCTTTGCAGTCTGCTCGGAAAACGCCACAGACTGCACGTGCTTGAGCGTTAGCTGTCCAGTACACCAGCAGAAAGGCACATGAGTGCGAGTTGATATTCTGGCGCGTCCGAGGGGCGTCGGTGAGCAAACCTCCCATATTATTATTATTCGTTGTTGTATGCCCTTGTGGAGCTCATCTATCAGACCGAGGATCCGAAAGCCGACTCTGGCCTACTTTGCCAAACAAACAAGCCTTATTCGTACAACAAATGCGACTGGAACCGCAGAAGCTGGAAATTGCGCTATGCGGCGCGCGAAACTTTGTGTCAGCCTGTTGCAATATTGTGTCCGCATGGGCCCTATCGATTTCACAGGTTCCTCTACGGCATACACCATACAGTCTTGCCCTGCACTCACATGTTAATGAGCTGTCGACGTGGAGCTGAGTCCGAAATCTTGCACTCTAGCTGATGGGACAACAGTCCCAAAATTGCCTCGTCACATCAAGATGGGCTCTGGTTAGTGCGATGTCTTCGGGCCTTTTGGACAGTAGAGAAAGATGAGCTTCAAAGATCATGGTTGCATACGCGAAACGCCACACATGTGTCTACCTTGTTGGGCTCAGCAACTGCGTTGCCCGATGTGCGCCGCTCTTCTGCGTCTGTCAACCCGCGCTCTATTTGGATCATCTCGACCCACTGTTCCTCACGCCTCAGGTGAGATGCATTGCAGTTAATTATACTTCTAAACTATTCTGCCGCCATTTAGGCTCACCGTGCATGCATCATCCCCACTCGAACAGTCCCTGTCTTCCTCTTGTCTAGCGAAGTTATGGCATCTTGATAGGCCTACGGTCTAGTGGGCAGTCTCTCGAGCGCAATGTTCGAAGCAATTGGTTCCGGACACTGCTAGGGTTCGCGGTGCAAATTTTCTTGGCCCCGTCCGGGGAAAGGAATAGGGTGCAGCTTGTCTCGGATAGCGCTGCGGTCGCCCTGGAACCGCGCCTTCGGATCTCCCGGCCTTTCGATCTCGATCCTTTCGCGCGCAATGCTTACGACAGAGCACTTACTGAGGCCCTCAGTCTATGAGTTCTTCCGTCATTCCGCTGTTACTCATCATGCATCATGCATTACTTTTATCCGTCTTATTTTAACTCTCATGCTCTTCATGCTCAAGTCGTCGAACTGAGTTGGTTTCCTGTCGTCCTTGTCGACGCGGTGGGCTTGCTCTGGTAACCATCTTGCCTTTCGTGCATACCGACAAGCGGGCGTGCCAGAACCCCTCGGAATGTACGTCTGTTTCTCCGCGCTGGGCACAGAAGGGTTGATCGTATCGATCTCGTGGCGTCGTTGGAATTAGGGGACCTGAAGGCATTGGGTGGACGCAAAGCGCTTCGTAGTAAGGCCCACGGTCGCGCCCGAGTCGTTAGGACGGCCGGCTGGCGTCACGCGGGCGAAAGGCAAGGAGCCACGGGAGAGCTCGGCAGTCGTATGCCAGCGGGCTCAACATTGCAGCAGGTAGCTGTATAAGTATATAGCGACCCGCGATAGGCGGCCTGTACAAATAAGCAAGAGCTTCACGGCGACCGTGCTATAATCAGTAAATCCTCCCGGCTCACAGAGATGTAAAAGACTTCTTTTTGAGGCTTCTGTGGGTGGGAGCAGGTAGGCTTCGCGACGAAGAAAGGTCGAGTCGCGTGTCAAGCCCGATCCCGAATATGCTGATGCTGCGAGCTCGCACGTTGCAGGTGTGCAAGGAGTGAGACATGTGGGTATCATACGGGGCCGGCGCGAGTACGGACCCGGATAAATACACCCGATAGCGCCGTGTGCACCTGCCCAGAAGCTGCTCAATTATCGCTTGTTGCGTGCGCGTCCCCTTTCTCTTACTAGATGCGCCATTCTGCGTAAAAGTAAGCTGGATGCGCGCTTCGCCCAGACCGCAGCGCGGATGCCATGGGCATCAATTAACGTGGCCCTCGCCAGCATGAAGGTCCTCGGGACGTTGCGAGGGGCAGCAAGCACGGAAATCGAGGACGCACGACGGGTCGAAAGGAAGGGTCGGTAGGCTGGTTGCCGGGGATAGAGTGTGTACGCATACGAGATGGCGTGGAAAGGGCATTAAGCTGTCCGAGTGTGACACGCAGTTGCGCGAGATACGGACAACGCATCATGGGAATGTCCAGGTGCCAAGGTAAAATCAGGCAGTTGGTCAGATCCAGATGGTGAAGATGCGCTCTCACGGGCTGGGAGCTGGGGTGGCAAGTAATAATCTTTGCAAGAGCTAGTTGTTTGTTTGTTTGTCCGAGAAAGGGGGAAAGCGAAAGATGAGTCGGAGAGCGGTGGTTCAAAGAGCTGCGGTGTTCGGGAGCGGAGGCAAACGGGGCGGACAGAAGACGGGAGGAGGTGGCAAAGGGGTGGCCCGACAGGCGGCCGGGAGAGAAAGGCGTCCAGCTGGGATTCTAATATGAGCTTACCGTATCGGGACAGGCGAATATTTATTGAGCCCGAGCCGCAATCATCCTGACCGCGCGTTCGAGTCGTGCTCCTAAAAGTCGGCGCGATCCCCTGTCCCAATCTTCTTCTCTCTTTCTCCCCACCATCCCCATCATCCCCGCCTAGCCTTTCGAGCATCTCTACCTCTATACGCGCAGTGCGCGTACTACCGCGGCCATGCACTCCGTCTCCGATCTTACCACCTTCTGCCGCGGCACCACCGGTGATGTCCCTCCAAAGCTCGTTGTATGTATCATTCGTACATTTCATTTCACATCCGTTCACTTCCGACCACGTACAGGGCGCATCCACGACCGTGGTTGGAAATAAGGTCTACGTCTATGTGCGTGCTTCCCTTCTCTTCACGTGTTAGGGGCCTCAGACGCGCCTCGCGTCTCGTAGGGCGGGCGCCTGGTCACCGAACGGAGGATGGTCACGGACATGTGGGCTTTCGACCTGAACACTTTGGTCTGGAAGAGGATGGACCAGTTGGCTGATGATGAGCTCCCCGTGTCTCGCTATTTTCACAGCGCCGATTTGTGTACGTATCTTGGCTGTACATTGATGTTTCGTACGTGCACTCACATAACTGTTCAAGGGGACCACTACCTTGTCGTTTTTGGTGGTATGGGCATCAATTCTGATGCGGAAGATCAAGAGCACGAACTTCTTGTTCTCAACGACGTCCGTTACTTCGATCTTTCGACTAATCGCTGGATGTCTGCCTCTTGGTCCTCCAACGATCTCATCGACCCTCCTATTTACCCTCTGTCGCGCTATGCGCACCTTTCTTCTATCTCGGGAAACCGTCTCTTTATAATTGGCGGTCAAGACTTGCAGAATGTCTGGCTGGATGATGTCTGGGTATACGACCTTGTACGGCGCGGCTGGATCAGTTCGCGGGACTACCCACGACACTGTGGCACGTACCGCAGCGTCGCGGTCGCTGGTAACCTGCGCGTTCGCTTGCCACAGCACGAGACGCGCGACGAGAAGACCGCTCTCAAGCCAGTATTTCAGAGCGGTGGCGTTCCGCCTTCATCGTCTAACCCTCCCGTCACGGACGGCGACTCTCTCATTCACTTGCCGTACTCTGCCCTACCGTCCGATGAATTTCCCACCAACATCTACCTTTACAGTAACTACAACGTATGTCATTTTCCTGGACGTCATCTGATCTCGGTCCTCATGCTTCTTTCTAGTTTACGGACGTTAAGCGTGAACTAGAAGTTTTCACACCCCGACCAGGTGATGGTTTTGAAATCACGGATCAGTCGTCCTCCATGGTCGGCACGTCCTTTCCCCCGGGACTTCGTTTTCCCTCTGGTGCTATCCTCGGCCACCACCTCATCATCGCTGGTACCTACCTCGCGCATAGTTTCCAGTTGTCGTCGGTATGGGCCCTCAACCTCCACGACATGACATGGACACGAATTGATCCCGGGAGCACGCTTTCCTCCGGTTCGTGGTTCCGTACAGCGCTCTGGGCTGAGGCGAATAAGTTCGTCATCTTTGGCAACCGGAGTGGCAATCTGGTCGAAGACTACAACCGCCGTCTACTCAGCTGGGACGATGTTGCCATAATTGACCTTGAAGCATTCGGCATCTACCAGCCCCCTCGTCTCGAGCTCGACATTCGTATGCAAGAGATCGGCCTCGCGGCGCTCGAAGAGGGCATTCTCGCCGACTTCGAAGTTGTCTGCGATGACGACCGCCGCATACGCTGTTCGCGTCGATTACTTGGCGAACGCTGGCCGTGGTTCCGCGAACAGCGTAAACTCTTCATTCAAGCCGCATCTCGCGCACTCGAGACTATTCCGTTTTCTTCCACGACACCCTCTCCCGAAATTCCTGGGTTTGAGCCTCGGCCTGATCCTCGCCTTACTCCGCGCTACCTCAACCTCTCTGAACCTTACCCCGTTACCCTTGCTCTCCTCCAGTATTTCTACTCAATGGCGCTCCTCACTCCACTCCAGCATGCTCCGCCCGTGCTCAGCGCATTGCTCGTCATCTCCACGAACTACAACATTCCGCACCTGCAATCACTTGTTAAGCATGCTATGCACCGCGCGCTCTCGAACTCGACATCCGTCGGCGTTTACGAAGTGGCGACGCTTTGCAGCTGCCGCTCCCTACAGATCCGGTTCGTCCATCCTTAGAACTGATTGTCATATGTGCTCTGATTCCCTGCGGTTGTTGATAACAGTGCGCTGAAGACTGTCATGGTATGTCAAACCCTGCCTGTCAATTCGCCTATCCCGGCTCATCATACGCACCAGCTCTACAATCAAAGGCGACCATCGGGTCGCTCACGGCAGGACAGGGATGGCGCCGGTCGTCCGTCTGAGCAGAATGGGCATGGGGGCTCTGGGCCGGCCGGTGGCGGTAGCGGCGCTGCAGATTCAGGAGCTACCGTGCGCCCTCGCGGAATGTCGGACGCGCAGTTACTCTCCAGGGGAGGCGGATCAACAATGGGCGGCAGGGCGGTTGCGAGGGGTTAGTCTTCCTCTTTGTGGTAGGTATCCTCGACATCCTTCTCATGCCATACCGACAGGCGTGCCTGTTGAGGCCGAATACCCGGCGAGGCCCATGCCGACCCGCGTGCAGGAGCGCGGTCCGCCGCCGTTCTTAGCACGAAAACTGCATCAAAATCGTCAAGACCCGCAACGGCTGAGCGTCGTGTCATTAGGCACGCACCAAGACCTCGCCGCTTTCGCTGATCTCCTGCTGCCAGCTGTTGAGCTGGAGGCTGAGTCTGATGCAGCAGTTATGGAGCGCGAGTCACTGCCGATTGACGACTCGCTGGAGCAGCTGCATCGTTCCGCTTCCGTGCGCTCGTCCATTGCATCTGAGGACACGATGTCATCTGCACCGGCGCTCGTTATCGACACAGCTGTGCGCTCGTATCCTTCGTCGATCGCGAGTACTGCGTCCTTGCAGCGCTCGTATGCACCCAGCCCCGCCGATCGGCACTCGGTCGAGTCGCACGAACTTTCATACCTTTCACCTCCCCCTCGCTCATATCGACGCGACAGCGATACACCGTCTCTTACGTCGTCCGCCTCGCGCTCGTCTTTCAGCTCCGCGCACCCATCCACGCTCAGCCCACCCCTAAGTCCCGCCATGGGCGCATCGAGTTTCCGCGTGGTCGACAACGGCGACAGCTCGGTTTCGTACCTCTCGACGATTGCTGAGCCAGACGAATACGACCCCAACGGACAACCGCCACACTTCCACCCTTACGCCGCAGAAGCGGCCTACGAATCGTCAGATGAAGAGCTTGGCGGCGGACGACGCAAAGCACATCACGGCAGCGATGCACCGCTCACCTTCGCGCGCCCGACCCCTACGATGACGAACGGGGGGCAGCCCAAGGTCTCCAGGCAGAGGATGCCGCATATCGAGGCGCTCAGGCTCCAAGCGACGTCGCCTGTCGAGACGATCCATGCGTCGCCTATCGCCAGCTCGCCACCGGCGCCGCCGACAACGCCGAGCTCGCAAGGCGGGTCCAAGCTCTCGCGCCTCCTCTCGCCGGCCAAGTCCAGCCTTAAGTCGTCCGGGTCGTCCATCCATGACAGCTCCAGCTCCAATGCGTCAGCGAAGGAGAAGCTGAAGGAACAAGACAAGGCGAAAGCGGAGCAGGTCAAGGTGCTCAAGGCAGAGGCGAAGCGACTGAAGAAGGAGGAGGACCGGTTGCGAAAAGAGCGGTTGATGCTTGAGTTCCGCGCGAAGGCGGAGACGGACAAGAGGCGCGGGGACGCGAGGTCGTCGTACTCGAACAAGAGCGAGGAGACCAAGGGTCGCAAGGCAGCGTGGGAGGAACAGGGCGCCATGTACGGCGGACTTGGGACATTCCTCTGAGGCGTCTCGTCTCGCCCTCCGTCGCCGTTGCTGGCGTCCACACTAGAGTCCTTCCACCTTCTGCTATCTGCACATCTCCTATCCGGACTATCTCGCATTTGTCGAAACTCGCTTGCTCTTTTTTTCCCTTTCCCCTCACTCCCTTTTCCCCCTCGACACCATTATTTTTTTTGCATTCCCCATTCCACCTACACTCTCTGGACTCCGGGATTCTATACGCTAAAATCTCCCTATAAATATCTCCTGCTTCTAAGTTCCTTCGATTACTGTGTTTTGTCCAGACATGTACTTTTCTCGGTGTATATGTCACCTTCCTCGCCGTCGCACCCTCCTTTTTCGCGCTGTATCACCTCCTCTACGGCTATGTGCATAGGGCAGCTGCGGCTGTTGTACATGTACATAGTAAAATATCATGATTGTAACACAGCTTTTCCTGGAGCGATTAGCCATGTTTCACGCGAGGACTCATTCTCTCTAAGCTGCGCATGGGGGAAAAGTAAAGAGTCAATTCGAGCTGTGAGGACGCCGCGGTATTCAGTACGTACGGGGGTAGCCGACTAAGGGATAACTCTGGGAGATAGACGGGGAGAGAAGACAAGCCGGCCGAGACGAGCGAGCATGAACCTATGGAAAAGACGAGCGAGAACGATGCGATGCAACGCCCTGCCTACGCCGAGATCGGAGAGCCGAGAGGGGAGCAAGGGGAAGCGAGGTGTGTATGCAGCGGTATTACAGTTGACGAGGCGGAGTGACCGAAGGCACGGATAATGAATAATCGTGGCATGAAACCGGAAGGACCGGAACGGACGGGAGAGTAGGAAAACGGGACTGAATCGAAGAATCCGGCTGACGGGGAGCGAATGAGGGACGGACACGAGAGAGGCTGCGGACGCAGAGTAAAAACGGTAATGGAGGCCGAATCTGCACCTCGGCCATAGTGACGAATAAGATCGTGCCTATAGATGGCATAGAGACGCTTTACTCGTCCCGCATCGCCTGCATGGTGCCCTGCAACGAGCTCACCGCTTGCCTAAGCGCCTGCACGTTCGCCGCGAGACCGGCATACGCTGACGGCGGTGGCGTTAGCTCGTCTTCGTCCTCATCGAACTCCGGGAACGGCTCGCCGGACCGGTTCGATGCGAGTGTGGATGCGGCCGCAGCGGGCAGCTCGATAGAGCCCGGAGGGGAAATAATGTGGTTAACTATGGGGCGGGAAGCCGAGTCAGATGGGGGGAGAGAGACGGAAGGGGCGAAAGGGAGATGAGGCGTTGCTCACATGCACGGGCGTGTACTGAGCAGAGTCGAAGACAAGGTTTAATCAGCGTCGAGGAGCAGGCGCACTCAGGCGTCAGCGAAGGGGCGACGTACTCTGCTCCCTCTGTTGTCTGCACTCTGCGCCCTCGGGACAGTCAGGGCGCTCCGTGATAGCCGCGGGCAGGAACCCGCGTCGGCGTTCGCGCGTCCACCAGTCGCGGAGACCCCAGAGAAGCACTTCCGCTGCGCACGGCCTGCAAATGCGGCTACGCGGGCTGTCGAGGGGCACATCGGGGCCCGCGGCAACGTTAGGGACCTCGGCGAAGATGTCCAACTCGAGGAGGGGTTCGAACTTGCGCGGCTGCAACTGGACAAATTCGATTATCTGTGTAAAAGACAAGCGTCAGAAACAGAGAACTGCTTGTGTCATCTGATCAGGGACGGGAGCATTTGTCTGCCGCATCCTGAGTTGCGGCATCGTCGCGGAAAGCAGACGAGTACCAAGCGCGCAGTACACGTAAAATAAAGACACAGAGACGTACGTCACGGTAGATGAGGCGGGGCGAGATGCGGCGCGCGGTGAGATAGTCCAGCATGTATTCGACTTCGACCGTGTTCCCGTTGAAACTCTCGTACACTTCTGAGGACTGCACGAGGTCACTGACGTCCGTGAGGCCCTGTGGGTGTTGGTGTACGAGCGGGACGGCAGCGCAACGGTTCGGGACGCTGATACCGCAGAAGGAAACCTGGCAGAAGTCGCACTTGCTCGTTGATGGCGCAGGCAGCGCGAGAAGGTTCTCACTGGACCGAGAGTAACCGAAGAGCAATTAGAGATGCAACATAAGATACTATGTAAGATCCCACCAGTTGCCGCAGAAAGCATGACCGGACGGGGCACCGTCGTCGATGTGAACGGCGCGCTCCGGCTCGGTAACAGGGTCGGGCACTGGCTCTGGACACATCCATCCATGATGGTTCCCAGGTATGCAATGCGGGCATGGGCGGACGAAGTCAGCGACGGGCGGTATAGTAGGTTCGGGCGACGCTTCGCGCGGTGGCGGAATCTAGCCGGTAACTCAACTGAGGACACGGCTGCACAGACAACGATCAAAGTAACGAACCCGGAAGACTTGATTGGGACGGTAGACGGCGTCTGCTTGCGCGCGCTCTCGTTCGGCGCGGGCCCTGGAGGGATCGTGGCGAAGAAGGATGTCGATCATGAGCTGCAAGACACGAGATGGAGTGACATTCGTAGAGACAGCGCGGCACGCAGGGCAGCTCGTGCCACCGTTCTGCAAGACAAAAGTTGCGTCAGCACAGCCCCCTCAAAGGAATCAGAGCCGAGGCAGCGCGATCGTGGAGCCCGGAAACGCTTCGGGCGAGTGCGTCATATGCGCGCTCGTTCCGGGCTGCGGGCGAGAGCAGAGAAGATTGGACTTACTCGGACCCACAGCATACAGCAACTGGACGATTAACCGGATAAGCAGGACACCAGAGGTGAGTAGAGTTTACCCACCTGCCGCAGAAATAATGTTGGCATGGATTGACGACGACGGGGTGATAGAGGAGGGCAGAGCAACAGCCGCATATGAGCTCATCCGCGAGGTCGTCGACGAGTGCCTGGGCGGATATTGCGACTGGTAAATCGTCTGGGCGGCTTGCTGCAGGGTCAGGAGAGGCCTCCCGTGCACGCTTGATGGAAAGTTCGTCGCGATCTGTGAAGGTGACGGATGCACGGCGCTTGAGAGTAGAGGTGGAGGTGACGATCGACTGGACAAGAGGTAGTGCGTCGGTCCTGAAAGAAGTTGGCTGTGAATTGACAGCGTCTGCCATGTCGATAAAAGTAGGGTTGCTGTGCTAGAGTGGTGGTCGGATGGTAGTCGGAAACCAAGTCGATGGTGGTGGCTGGAAAGGCTGCCGGTAGACTGCAGGGCTGGCTGTCTATGAGCTCGTGCCGACTGCCGTCATTGATCGCCATATCTACAGTCGCGGACAGCCAAACTCGACAACTGTCGCGTCGACCTTCCTACAGTCACATGCCATGTGCTATCACCTGGGAAAATGCATTTCTGAGCTCTCCTGGGCAATGCGAGTCGGACAGTATCAAGAGCGCCCGTAAATTCCGACTTTGATTTTTTGACCCGAAAAATTTGGCGCAGCACCAGTTTGGCGCCCAAAATGCGTAAAAAAATTACTTTGAGTAGCTACTGCATGTACAAGTATGTTTGCATAACGAGATAAGTAGGGTTTGCGGCGTGATTGAGCTAAATGAGAGGCAGCGCCGCGCCTTGCTGCCTGCCAGCAAAGCGCAGCGTGCACAGTTTCCTGTCTCCGACCAATGCCTCCGAAGCGTCCTGCGGCCTTGCACACACCTAGTCGGCCTGCTAAGCGTCTGTCCACATTATCCAGCACTTCTCCCTGGCCAAAAAAAGCATCAGCCAGCTCCAGATCAAGAGGAGAAGCTTGTCCCTTGCCAGAACTTAGCCCAGACGAAGATGACAATGGCTGGGAACTTCAAGGGGTCGCATTCGACAGCATGCGAGCCGTTTTTGATTCCGACGTTGATGGGGAGGAAGTTGAGTCAGATGTGAATGAATGTGATGACCTATTTTTCGAGAACGAGGACCTGTGCGAGAGGTCACTGTCACTATTGGCTGAGCTTGAAGGTGATGATCCTCGTGACGAGGATTGGGTCCCACCGAAAACGAAGCAGAAGCTCAAAGAGAAAAGAGCCGGCAAAGGTGGGAGATCACTGGTGGACTTGTTTTTGCAAAAAGGACCAACACTGACAGCGAGGCAGGTGAAAATTCCTCCCGACCAAAGCAATATATTAAGGGTCCGGATGTTGCAAGCAAGTCGCTCCGCACCAGGCAGCGATATGCGAAAGAGATCAAAAAACAGACCAACCTATCACAGTTTGGCATTGGCAGTTCCCCTGTCTGCACCTCGACACCACTGCCTCAGGATGTTGCCAGATCTCTGGCTCCCTCGCCTCAGCCAACAATGCGGCAGCTGAAGCTTTCCTTTGTCCATTCAGCCGCCTCTGCCGCTTCAGCTGTTCACAGCCCGCTCTCAGAAGATTGTCACGCACCTTTGCCTGGACCTCCGCAACACGATACAACGGTAGCGAAACCTTGTAACAAGATTTCTCGCAAGCTGCTCTTGCACGCATGGGCCATCCTGCGTGAATTTGCTCAAAGTGAATCATCGCGACTTCCCGAACTTGACGAGAAGATTGCCACCTTGCTTGGAGACAAATATCAGTTCACGGAGTGGCAACCAGCCTTCGATGTCGCAATTGGAGAACCTGAAATGGGTGTTAGCAAGATAGATCGTGATCTCGCGGAGCTGGAGCAGAAGATGTTCGTAAAAAATGGACACGCACCGCCAGCTGAACAAGATCACATTGAATGTGAGTTTACCGTTGCCTTGGATCCTGCAGGGTCTAGTGTGCAAGCCAAGGATACTGATAAACAATTGGGGCTCGATGCCACCGAGCACGACGACTTGAGAGAGGATAGTAGGACAGGTGGTGAGCAAGGAACAAGACAAAGAAGTATAGGAGACGCAAGACCGGAGTCCGAAAGCGATAAGGGCGCCGAAGAGCCAGGAGAAGATGGTTTAGAGGAGATGGGAGAGGATGTCGAAGGGGAGATTCAGCGCGGAGGGAGTGGGTTGCACGGGCGAGATGCTTCGTCTGCTGTGAAAGACTGGAAGGAGTTGCGGGAGATTGTGAAGGCCGACTTGAAAAAGTCGGCAAAAACACTATCATTGTCTCAGGTTTGCAATTCAGTTTTTTTTATCAATGTTTCAAGGCAGACCTGACGCACCTTCAAAGACAAATCAGCTCCTTATCATTCGGAACTTCTCCACGCTCCGCTTGAAGGGGAAGGGATGGCTGGCAGCAAGTGAGTCCATCGCAGAGCAATGGCATGAAGGAGAAGGGAAGCATTTTGCCCGTCGTGTGCGTGCACTCGTTCGACACTTTCAGAATTTTGAGCAGCTCCCACTCGAGAGGCGAGGCGGAGCAGAAAATGCTCCTCGATCATTGCTCGCTGAGGCTCAAGTCCGTGCCGCTACTGTTGAATGGCTTGGGTCGCAACCTGTCGGCAAAATGACACCCCGCAAACTGCAGCACGCTCTCAATGAATCCATTCTCCCATCCCTTGGCATCACGACCACCTATCCTCTTTGTGAACGTACAGCACGACGATGGCTGCTTCGGCTTGGCTGGCGGTTGTCTGTTGCTCGTAAAGGTGTCTATATGGATGGCCATGAACGCGAAGATGTGGTCAAGTACCGTAACGAAGTCTTTTTGCCACGCATGGCAGAGTTCGAGAGACGTATGGCCCATTACGAAGGTCCCGAGTTAAACCGTGTTGAGCCATCCTTGGGGCCGGGAGAGAAAGAAGTTATTGTTAACTTTCATGACGAGAGCTGCTTCCACACAAATGATCAGCCTGGGCGAGTTTGGTGGGTTATAATCCTTATTTACTCTATTCTTTGAATGCCTTGTTCATGCTTGAAACAACTGTAGGCTGGCACAGGGTCAGACTCAGTTGCGAAAGAAATCGCGCGGCCGCCTGATTCACGTCTCCGACTTTATCAATCCCGCAACAGGCCGGCTTGTCTTGTGCGACGAGGAGGGCACCATTGTTGAAGATGCTCGCCAAATCATTTATCCAGGATCTAACGGCGATAAATGGTGGGACACAGAGCAGCTTATTGAGCAGGTAAAAAAAGCTATCAATATTTTTGAGCAGGCGCATCCAGGGTGCATCTCCCTGTTTGTCTTTGACCAGTCCTCAGCTCATGCCTCGCTTGCTCCTGATGCATTGCGCGCATTCGACATGAATAAATCAGATGGTGGCGCACAACGCAGGCAAAAGGACACCATCATTCCTGAGACAAACCCATTCCCAGAGTATCGGGGAAATGTTCAGAAGATGACGCTTCCTGATGGCAGGCCAAAGGGGCTGCAGCGTGTTCTCGAAGAGCGTGGCTTCACAAATGTGGCTCATCTACGTGCTAAATGCAAGCCTGTCTGCCCTTGGGAGAGCACTGATTGCTGCTGTGCGCGCATGTTGAGCAAGCATGATGATTTTGCCAATCAGGTCTCCATGCTCGAGACCATTATCTGCGAGGCCGGACACGCGTGCATCTTTCTGCCGAAGTTTCACTGTGAACTCAATCCAATTGAAATGGTTGGTCTGCCTATCTATCTTCCCAAATTTTGCTAACTAGTTTTTTCAAGTACTGGGGTTGGTGCAAATATCGCTATCGACAAGTGACCAAGAACTCCTTCGAAGCCGCCAAAGCTGCCGCACGACAGTATCTGGACGCGTGTCCCACGGATGTTATCCGCCGCTTCATCAACCGGACATGGCGCTTCATGAGTGCATACAGACTAGGGCTCACCGGAAAAGCGGCAGCATGGGCTGTAAAGAAGCAGAAAGGTCACCGTGTTGCTTCAAAATCCGCGCTACTGTCCATCGAGGCCATGTGTAACTAAAATACTCATTATAAGTACCGCTGAAAACGGCCAAAATTTTGGCGCGACCCAAAATAGCGTGGGAAAGTAAATCTGAGTGCATTTTTGAATGCCTCTCGACCGTCTGTCTCTATTGCCAAGGTCAACACGCCAAAAAACGGCCTGGTTCAGGTGCTACATAGGGGGCATCAAAGTTGTCGAGTTTGGCTGTCCGCGACTGTAGCTCTGCCTCGTGTCTCCGCCTGCACTTCTCAGCTCACCCTATCTCTCTTCCCTTCCCGTGCCCTTCCATCTGCGCTCGTCTGCTAGCAGGCGTTCCATTCCCTTCTCTGCCACTCACATCCCGGTCCAGCGTCCCGTCGCGGCTTTCATCGCTGCCAGCGCCGAGGTTCATACGCTATATCACCCTGGGCCCGCCCCAAGCTTACACAAGACAATTAATGACTCGAAACATCTCGCAAAACTGTGCACTCTAATCAACCGACCGTATCTCGGCCGCACATCCTGCTGCAACAAACCCCCCACGCCAAGTCTATTCACAGGTGCCACCGCGCGCCGCCACAGCGGAAGGCGCTTTGGATATTCACCGCGGCGACGCCGCTTCCGTGCTACGCCACAAATTTGATGGAAAGTAGGTGTCTTCCACGCTGCCAGACACAACCTTTGAATGCGCTATTCGCTGGATGAGAATACAACGCTCTGTGTTTGCGAACATGCGTATATCGCGTGTCTTCGTCGTGCACGAGGAGCGGAGTAACCTTGATGCATCAGGGAACAGCGTGTGAGCTATTGTAATCATCAATTCGCGAGCCGTGCATATCCCTTACGGGACCGATGGCCCGCGCTCTTGTGATACATCTGCACGATGTATAGCCCGAAGCTGGCTGATCCTCAATGGAATTTACAGTTTGGGACGTGAGCAATACGTATCCGTAGGACACTTACGATGCTCGGTAAGTGAATCGAAGCAGAGCAAGCAATCGCCCCACGTATAGCCTAAGAAATTGTATTCTGGCGCTCGGCCACGGTGGCCAGTGCCACCGACAGCAAGCGGGTTTACGGCCAGTTCATGGCTCCCATCCTTGTCTGTTCGAGCATCTCTGTGAAAGAACTTAAATAATGAACTTGACCTATTAATTCTGAAATCGATACCGTCGACGTAAAATCTCGTTCGATATATACGCAAATCAAGACGTGCGAGCTCCGAATGGGGGGCGCATTAGTTGGAGGTGGTGAGGAAATTGACATGCACATGCGGGACCTGCCGGCGCCACAAAAGCACGCGTCTTTGTTAGTATCCGGTACCGTCCGGTAAACGCGCCCCGACGCTGCGTAGAATGCGTGACCTTGATTGCACAACGTCGTGCAATCAACGGCTCCTGTGCGCGGAGAGGTCGTGTGCAGTAGATCGAGCCGGATACGACCTGCCATATTGGAGTCGCCGGCTCGCCCATAGTTCACGCTCCCGGATGCTGTTCGAGAGTCGATTGCGCGCAAACTGGGGTTTGCATCCCTTGCGCGGAAGGCGATCAGGGCTTGAGATCGAAGGGAACGAACCACTTGCAGTCCAAACCCTGCCGGTCGCCAGCCGCACGAGGCTTGAAAGACCCATCCACGTCCGAGCTGAGGGGAAAAGCTGCAATAAAACAAGATGATGAATACAGAGAACATGAAGCGTACGCGTACACTGCTAGAGCTACATTCAAGCGAGGCGTCAATGCCGTTGCCCCAATCACGCGCCGACTGACACCGCCGCAGCTCCCGACCCTAGCCCATCCGCATACTGGAACTGGTCCGAGTTTTCATACTGCGGCTATCCTCAGTAGCCTGCAAAGGTAGGGCAGGTAGCCGTGCGGACATACCTCGTACATATCAAGCGCGACTTCGCAGCTCTGCCTCACGACGAGCGGCGCATCTGGTCTTGTCATGTATTCCTTGAGGTACGGCAATACCTCCGGTGTCGCGATCCCGCCGAGTGCCTCTGCGGCTTCATGTCGGACCATGTCGGACTCGTGCGCGTCCTGGAGGACCTTGATGAGGGCAGGCACGCTGTGCGGCGAGAGCAGCTGGCCGAAGACAAACGCGATCTCATGCCTGCACACGTGAGCGTGGTGAAGGAAGAAGGCGGAGGTACAGGAGAGGCACGAACTTGAAGAGCGCACTGTCGTCGATAAAACCGGCTGCGAGCGCGTCGACGGCGGCGGGCGTGCCGATGTTACGTAGAGCAAACATTGCGCGGTAGCGCTGGAAAAGCGGAAGATGTGTGTCGAGGAGTGTCGTGCGGAGATCGGCGATGTTCTGCTCCGTGAGATCACCAGGCCTCGGCTTTCCTCTCAGGAGGCCAGACGTTGGTGGCGCAGGGTCGATGGACGTGTACATTCTGTAGACGGGAAGGCTGACTGAGCTCAGGTATGCGGGTAGGGGTGGGATTGGGGGCCTACTGGGGCTCTTCTGAGGATACGGCGGAAGTAGAGGCGTTTTTGCCCTCTTCCGAGTGCGCCCATTCGATTCTCGCCAACGCAATCTCACACGTCTCGCGTACCGCACGGTCCGAGTCCTCGCAGTACTTCCTGAGCATGGGCAATGATTTTTCTGCGGCGATCGCACCCATTGCTTCTGCTGCCTTGTCGTATCCAAAAGAAAACGCGTCGGTGCATAAGCGTCGGACGCAGACGGGGGAGCGCACCTCGTGCCTGACCATTGGATCCTCGTGCTCGTTCGCAAGCACGGCTTCGAGGGTGGGAAGTGCGGCGACGTCTTTGATTTGGCCGAGGCAATAGGCCAATTCGTGCTTCAATAGCGCCGAATCGTCCTGGAAACCTAGCGCGACAAGATGAAACATTCGACGCGCGCACGAAACCGATCTAATCTATGCGGACCTTTGGAGATGATGCGGATCGCAGCCTCATTCTTGAGCGCTTTGAGGGTGAAGAGGGCTCGGAAGCGGGAGTGGAGAGGGACGGTTCCTGATGTGTTGAGAAGGGCTGCTTCAAGCGATTGCAGCTCGGCAGGCGAGACGGAAAGGGGAGACATGGCGGCGAGTGCAGAACGAGCAATGAAGATTTCCAGAGTTCACACGCCTGCTTTACCGCGTTTTCTGCTTGCGATCGTCTTCCTCGCCTTGTTGACCGCCTTTACATCTCATTATGCCCAAGTCAAAGCGCCAAAAGCTTGGTTAGTCTATGACTGCCACCGTGTAATTTGACTTAGACGTCATGCATAGTATCGCTGACGAAGGTCACGAAAAAGAACAAGGAGCACAAGAGCGCACTAATCACGGAGGTGCGCCAGTCTCTCGCCTTCACCCCGCTTAGCTCGCCGAAGCCGCACGCAAGTAGCTCCAAGAAAATGCCGAGAAGTGGCAATACTGCTGGCTTTTTGAGGTTGGCAACATGCGCAATGCGCATCTCAAAACTGTCCGGACATTATGGAAGGAGTATGCACTTCATCTTTTTTATTCTCGGTACTCCTTTGCCGACTGGGCTTCTGCAGCTCTGCGCGATTGTTTCTTGGTCGGGGGACAGTGATGGCAAAGGCGCTCGGAACGATGTCTGAGGAGGAACATCGTCCCGGCCTCTCCAAGCTTGCATCGGTACGTGCCTACTTTGCCTCCCTCTGGTCGCATACCGACGCGTCGCGTCCTTAGCAAATAAAAGGCCAAGTAGGCTTGATGTTCACCGACACGGACCCGGAAGAGGTCATCGAGTGGTTTAAGGACTTCAAGCGGCCCGACTTTGCACGCTCTGGCAACATCGCGACGCGCACCGTCATCCTTCCTGCGGGGCCGGTCATGCAGCACCACTCGGACCCGCCTGAGCCGTTCCCGCACAATGAAGAGCCGCAGTTGCGGAAGCTGGGTCTTTCGACGGTGATGCGGCGCGGCGTGCCGACTCTCGAAGTCGCACACAAGGTGTGTGAGAAGGGCAAGACACTCACAGCAGAGCAGGCACAGCTGCTTAAGCTGACGGGAGAGAAGATGGTTGAGTTTCGGGTTGGGCTGAAGGCGCGGTGGGATGCGGCGAGTGGGGAGGTGGTTGAGATCGACGAGCCAGTGTTCAAGCTTGTAGAGGGGGCGGCCGAGGGCTCCGGGGATGGATCGAGGCCGGAGGCGAGCGAGGAGGACGAGATGATAGAGTAATGGGTATGTTTTCCTCACTTTCGATTCGGTTACAGTGCTTTGTCGTTGTGTACGTTTCGCTGTAACAGCTCTGGGCGATCGATGACGCTCCTCTGCATTCCTTCGGACATGACTTGCGCATCGCTTGCCCGACCCCGATGCCCGAAGACCGAGGCTCTGTGGGTCTCCAAGCTCCAAGGCGCGTTCGTACCTTTGACTCGGAGGCGCGACCGGTCTGTGACCGTTGCCTTCCGCCGCCTCGTTTTGCTCTCGACATATCTCTGGCGACCTTCGACATGCCTTTCGCGACCTCATCATGTCCGCTCTCGTCGCACACTTGATTTACTCGCCGCATGCATACGGCGCCGTACATATACCCATGCCCTCCATTGTAGGAGGGCTTGGTTGTAGGTCTATCTTACCGACGCCACAGCGTCGTCTTGTTTGTTCTGTTCGGGTTCCACTTTTGAACAAACATCGACTCCGCTGTTGTTTGCCGCTCTCTGCCGCGGCTATGGCCATCCTGGCGAACCCCCAGTTTCCCCAATATGACACCCACTCTGCCCAGCAGTCCCTCGCGACGACCCCGGCCTTGACGCCGACTATGTCGCCTGCCTCAGACTCGGACTCATTCGTAGTCTTACCTGTCACCCTACCTCCAGGTGCTCTTACACACAATGCTTCCGACTCTGCACCCATAACGAACACCGTCCCTGACCCACCTGTCCTTTCACCCGTACCAGCCACGGTTCCCACCCCACCCGTGCTTTCTCCCACCCTGCATCAGCTCCTCGATTCTAGCGACTCTGACGACGACGACACTGTGATGACCTCTGTTCCCCTCGTGGTTCCAGGCAGAGCGACGGCCATCGCTGTCAACGATCGCTCAGCCCCTCAACTAACCGCTGGCATCCATACCCTCGAGGCAGTTACCGATTACGTCCGACTGTGCCGGAATTTCTTCGTCAACAAGGAGGTTCCTCCTGCCAATCAGGTTCGCCGTGTCGCTCATCAAATCGCCGACCCTGTCTTCGCCAATTGGGTGAACGCAAATGCGACCACGGTGTACGCCTTGACCTTCGATGCCTTTTCGACGGAGCTTTACAACCGGCTTCTTGGCCGTCGTTGGGCGGCTAAACAGGCCGACGCTATCCGACGCCTCCGCCAAGGGACTGGGACCTTTGACGCCTTCAAGAACGCGGTGCTCTCGGGAAACGCTCTCCTGGTCTCGAGTTTGCACGCGCTGTCGGAGGGCGAGCTCAAGGCCACGCTTCGCGCAGGCCTTTGCCCAGCGCTGCGCGTCGAAGTCGGTCACGCGGAATTGGACCCGGCGATGAGCTTTGAAGACTGGCTGGACGAGCTTGAGCGTCTCGATCAGCAACGCCTCGCTAAAGCTGAGACCCTCGACCCGCTGATATCTCAGCTGGTTAACCAGCACCTCTGGAACCTCGGGCTCGCGTCGAACAACCATCGCACACTCCGTGCTGCCACGCATTCCGCCAAATCCACCCCTCCGGTTCCGCCGGCACGACGTCCACGGCGGCGTTGCGAACCCGCTCGACCCCTCGCCTCACGGACGAGGAACGTGAGCGCCTGCGCCGCACGGATGAGTGTTTCAAGTGCCGGCGTTTCTACGCAGGCCACCGGTCCGATTCCTGCGACACTCCTACCAACGACCGTCACACTAGCCGCATCACCGAAGCGGCCACCCTTGCTCCCATTGCGGCGCACGACGCCTCGTCAGTCAACGTCGTCAGCTCGCCCATCTCAGGAGCTGCCGTGGAAGGATTTGCGTCTGTGATTGAGGGTGATCCGTCGTCGAGTGACGATGACGATGGGTACGTCCCTCCTTCCTTGGTCGAGGAGCCTCTTCCCGTCTTGTCTTCTCCTTCCTCCCTGGGCCGCATGAGCAGCGATCCTGCGTTTGCTTCACTCGCCACATGCATACGGTGCTGTACATATACCCATACCCTCCATTGTAATAGGGCACCTCTGGTTGTAGGCCCATCTTACCGAAGCCACAGTGTCGTCTTGTCTGTTCCTTGGTCCCCCGCTTCCGCTAGTGTTCCCGCCGATCCCGGCGGGTTCCAGCCATGTCCTTACTACGACTCGAGAACATAGCATCCTGCATAGCATAGACTTGTTATTATAGTAGCCTACTTGTATGTAAAATACCGTATGAAGCATACTGTGGCAGCAGTCTTAATATTCTTACAACCAGACGCTGCTACAGGACGCGCTCCAATATCAAGAGCATTAGGTTCTGTTGAATGTGAGAATCCGGACTTAGACCGCGTCTCGTCGCCGACGCGTTCCGTCTTTGCACACGCAGCCTTCCCAGCCAGAATTCATAAGAGGCAGCCGCTCTGTGACAATGCGGTGGCCTCTTGTCGCCTCCCTTGTCGCTCAGGTGCCATTCCATCCCCTGCAGGGGCCTTCTAAACCAGCCATGGCTCCCCCGGTGAAGGCACACGACTTCGCTCTCAGGGACGGGCCCGACGTCTTCGCGCCTAAAGACCTCATCGAGCTCGCCCGCCCAGGCGTTGGCGTCGCGAACGCGCCAGGGACTCTCGTACTCGTCCCAGTCTCTAAGTACTCCTTCGTTGACAAAAAGTGCGTTCCGCACTTGATCCGGGACTGGCATGCGCGCTAAACGCTACAAACAGGAACAACAAGTCGCTTGTCGTCGCGTCGCTTGACTCTAAAGCTCAGCTCGAGATCCCGCTCCCAAAGGGCGGCGAGGCGTTTTGGCTCGGCCCGACGACACTTGGACACGTCATTCCGGACTCCGACAGCAAGATATCTGAGCTCTACGCCATTGACATCCATGTCGAGACCGAGACCGTGACGCCCGAGCCGCCGGCGCTTCTCGGCTCGTTCCCTACTACTTCCGCTACGAACTTCGTGTACTCTCCGAAGGCTGGGACCATCGTGTTCTCTGACTATGTCTATGCCGACGGCGATCTCACACACGTAAAGGAAGGCGACGAGGAGTGGGCGAACAGGGGAAACACTGCGTACGTGTACGACGAAGGATACGAACGACACTGGGACACCTGGATCGGACCTAAGCGGCCGTCGCTCTTCACAGTCAAGCTTACACATGGTCCTGACGGAAAGTGGACTTTTGGAGGTACCTTTACGAACGTGTTGAACGGGACAGGACATGTGCGTTCGCTCAATGCACTACTTGTCTGCCCGGACTGAGCACTCCTACAGCAAGTCCCTGTCGAACCCTTTGGCGGTACTGACGACTTCGCCGTTTCGGACACGCATATTGTCTACACCACCAAGGATCCTGTTCTCCCGGAAGCGTGGCACACGAAACAGAACGCACGTGCTCTTCAGTATTCTTCAACTACCAATGCTGATGCACCATGCACGCAGGTCTATATAATCCCAGTCGACGGCGGCGGGGCCCCACGCGAGCTTACATCCGGAAAACAAGGCGCAACGCACAACCCGGTGTTCAATCCTTCTGGCGACCTCGTTGCTTGGCTTGAACTCGACAAGGACGGGCATGAAGCGGACCGGTGCGGCTTCCACTGTGCCTCGGCTCGCGCACTGCTGATACTGTGCAGCGCAAAGGTCGTGATATTCGATCTCAAGAAAGGCGTCCGTTACACGCTCACACAGCCCTGGGACCGCTCACCGGATGGCCTCTCCGTGCGCCATTCTCCCACATCATCCCCTCCATCGGCTCACACACATCCTTATCACAGTTCTCGCCCGACGCCCCTATCCTCTTCCTCACGGCCGGCGACCACGCGCGCGGGAAGGTCTTTGCCCTCCCTATTCCGCCGACACCCGATCAATCAAGCACGCACCCTGCCTTGCCTCCTCGTTACACTACGCCGCGTGCGCTTACGTCTGAGGGCGCGGCGACCGGCATCCAAGCCTTACCGGGTGGTCGTCTCCTCTTCTCCCACTCGTCTCTCCAAAGACCCAATGATATCTTCCTTTTCCGCAACCTGTCTTCCCTCGGCCTTTCGTTTGATGAACCCACGAAGCTGACGAAGGAAGGTGCACATCTGACGCTGAAGAGCGTTGGTGAGGCGGAGCGAATTACATCTTTAACGGAAGAAGCACTTAAAGGGTATGAGCTTCGTGCACCAGAGGACATCTATTTTGAAGGGGCGGAGGGGAAGACGATTCATGGGTTCGTCATCAAGCCGCGCGGATGGACGAAGGAGGATAAGAAGGCGACCTGGCCTGTCGCGCTGCTCATCCACGGCGGTGCGTGCGTGCCCGAAGGAACTGTGACAGGTTGTGGATGTGCTGAGCAATGCTGCAGGGCCTGAGAGCGCGTGGGATGACCGTTGGAGCACGCGTTGGAATCATAACGTGTTTGCCCAGCAGGGATATTTCACCGTCATCCTCAACCCAACCGGCTCGACGACCTTTGGTCAGGGTGCGCTAGCTTTTTCATTTTGTTGAAGTTCCATCCCTCTCTACGGGGGGGCTAACGCGGGAGGTGTCGCAGAATTGACGGATGCGATCCAGGAAGATTGGGGCGGCAAGCCGTTTGTGGACATGCAGAAGGGTTGGAAGCATGTCCTGGCTACATACCCCGAGATCGACACTGAGCGCGCGGTTGGGGCAGGCGCGAGTTGGGGCGGATACGCGATCAAGTAGGCCACATTTCTGACAGTCGATGCGGATATACACTGAGCTTGTGGGTATGCAGCTGGATTCAAGGCCACCCTGAATATGGGTTCAACTTCAAGGCGCTCTTTTGCCACGACGGCGTATTCGACGCGACCTACAACGGCTTCTCTACGGATGAGCTTTTCTTCGTGCGTTTCTTTCCTGCTTGACGCACCTCCGTGGCTAACGGAGAGCAGTTCAATAACGAATGGGGCGGGCGCCCATGGGAGCCACACGCGGCAGAAATCCTGAAGAAGTACAACGCCCGCGAGTTCGTGCATAAGTGGAGCACACCGATGCTGATCGTCCACGGGAGTAAGGACTACCGTCTGCCCGAGACGGATGGGATTGCCGCATATCACGCCCTGAAGCAGTACGCCCATCCCGCTCTCTTACCATGTAGCAGGTGCTGACGGATGAGCAGACAAGGTATTGCGGCGCGCCTAGTCATTTTCCCAGACGAGAACCACTGGGTGCTCAACCACGGTAACAGGTGAGACTCTGGACCGATGCAGTGCGCAAGAGATAACTGACTCTCTGGCGAAGTTTGAAATGGCATTACGAGGTCTTCCGGTGGTTTGACTTGTACGTAGGCAAGGACACGAACGACACGCTGATAGTTCGGGAGAAGTTGTACGACTAGCTGGACTGCTCAAACCTTAATTCTATCGCGCATAGTTTATGCCTGTTTGATGACTTGCACTGTTGAAAGCACACACGGCGTCAAAAGATAATGTGCACTTCGAGCTCAGACACGTTGAAATCTGGGCAATCGTTCGTGCTTTTTGGTGGGGAGTAAAACACGGACTAGACGCGACAGCTCATGCGTGTCCCCCCTGGTCTGCAGGGTTGACTTCGCTCTCGGACTCCTCACCCTCAACCGGTCTTTCTTCATGCGCCTGCGTCTGAGCGGGTCATCAGTACGCGATCCTGAATCCCAAGAGAAGAGTCACCCACCTCGGCGCTGCGCTCCGCGGCCTCCTCAAGCGCGCCCGTTGCCGGGGCCGACTCGGACACCTCCGAGGTGGGCGTGGATTCGGATTGCTCGGGGGTGGATTGGGATGCCGTCGCGTCCTCGACCTCGGCGGCAGCAGCCTCCTTGGGCGAGTCAGTGTCCTACGAGACGTGTCGGCGAAGTTGGGACATGACACTGGAGGGGGAAAGGGGCGTACCAGGGCCTGGGAGATGGAACTCGAGACGTCTTCTTCTTTGCCCTCCGAATCCGCCATCTTCTGCAGCGAACGCGTTGGGCGTAGACCCATGCTTTCCCGAAAGTCCGACTTACCTCGGGTTCAGGCGGGATGTGCGTGGCGACGCCGGTGCCTCTGCGTGATTCGGCCTTACCATGACCTGCTTCCTTGCCATGCCCTGCCTCCTTCTTCGACGGCATCAGGAGGTACCCAATCTACCCCGCGTGTCGGTTGGTTGGTCAGCACACCAAGTAAACACGCGTAAGCCGCACCATGGGCCCGAAGACTACCGCAGAGCCAATCTGCGCATGCGGGATGGTTGGTGCTGTAAAAAAGAAGTAGGCGGAACGCGTACCATCCACGGCATGTCAGAACCCGAGCTGGCATGGCCGTGCTCAGAGGCCATGTAACGGCGAGAGAAGGCGCGAGGCGCGCGAATCGCGGCCCGACGCGCATTGACGAGTGCAGAGCGAGCGAAGAGGCGGATAGCCATCGTTCCACGGGCGATGGTGGTGGTGTGGGCCACGTCGCTGAAGACAGTGGCCGCAGGCGCAGGCGCTCTAGTCGCGCGGGGTCCGAGTCTGCCCGCCGCAGCTGACGTCACCGGACCGTGGTTGGTTTTCTGTCTTCAGCGTTAGCCGCGAGCTTGGTCGTCCTAGCCATCATCATCGCACGTCCGTGCCTCCGGTCTGGCTGTACTATTAGCGGCCTCCTTCCGTACCTATTCTGTGAGTCAGAATCACGACGTCATACTGGATAGCCTGACCTTGGAGCACTCGGAGATGCGGCCCTCGCGCCGAAACCCAGGGCTTCACCGGTGGCCGTACTTTGCACAGCTCGGCTCTCTCCGAGGATCGGGCGAGCTTTTCACCTCATATCGATCTAGCCGTCGCGCGCGGCTAGCGACTTTGCAGTTGGAAAACACACGCCATTCTATCGTTTTGCATGGCTGTTGACCGAAGACGCACGAGAAAGTGCAGGCGCCAACACGTTGCGCGCTCAGCAAACAAGGTAATCGCAACCTCCGGATTACGTGCACGTCGGGCCTTCCGATTGCATGAATAGGGGTAGGGGTCCGTAGTCTGTGGGCGGCTTGGGCGGCGGCTGGCGTGAAGACGGGGCAGTCTCGAGCTAGCTGCGACCTTAGCATGCCAAAGGCTTTCGTCCCTTCCATTTGTTTATGTAGTAGGATCCGATGTCGTTAAGGTTGATGACCTCTAGGACTTCTCTTTTTTGCTTAAAGCTCAAATCGGCTAAGTTAAGATATGGTTATGAAAGCGCTAGCCGCCACCGTTCCGATGCGCCGTACTCTTATCCGCCCATATCCTCTCCCCGGTGATCCAGTCCCTCACGCTCTGCCTAGTCTTCCGAATTCCGAGGTGTGAGGTTCTCTTGCTCTCGAGTAATTTATGCCATCCTAATCAATGTCAAATACCGCAGCGCAATGGCGTATACATTCTCACTTTGGAGCGTACTGCCCGGAACACCCTTTCCGAATTTCCCTTAGTTGTAAGCCATTCAACGTGCACTCCGAGACATCGTCAAAAACTCCGGCGTCCCCACGTTAAGGCGTATACCCTTGTATTCCTTCGGGAATCGAGGGTCATACCAGTAAACGCAACATGTTTGATACTGCTTTTTCCACGTCCTTGACAGTCGCCTGTGTTGGCAGGCACCTGTTGGATCGCATGATTGTTAGCGATACAGATATTGAGATCTCATGCTCTAGGTGCGGTCTAGGAATTGCTTTCATAGCAACTCAACAGCACAATGGCGCTAGGTAGAAGACTTTGGCTGCACGCAAGTTAAGTTGGTCTGCGACAGCCGATGCAGACAAGATGGGGTAGCCATACCGATCGTTCACGTCGATTGCTCTCTACCTTCTCCCGCGTCTGGCGCACCCTACATTTTGTAATCACGCCGACTACTCGTTTATTATGGAAGCCAGTGATCTACGAAAAGCTCTCTTTCATAGGACTGAACTGTAACTTTCATCTCGACGCGCAAACGGGATAAAAACCTTTCTCGATATATCTTTCCGGCCTCCTCACTGGCATCTGTCTACCTCTTTTCAGGATCTCTTCGCCTTACGCTTGCGGGCTGACAGCCAAGAATCAGCTGCCAAACTAGACTATTCATCAGATCGGCTAGGCTTCGGAGACTGCGAGATCGCTGTATCATTAAACTTCCTTACGAAGCTCGTCTGTCGAGGGCTTTGCGTGCCGCAGCTGGCGCAGGCTACTGAACTACAGACACCTTTACAAACTCCCGCCAATGGAAGACATGATCGCCTATTATACTATCACGGCATCCGGGTCGACCTGAAGGCTAAGCTTGCTGCTGTCTTTTCCTGTATTCGAAGCGTCTAAAACCCTGACATTGTTCTTTGCCGCGGTCATCGGAACAGGATGGTCTAGATGACCTTGAAAGGCTGCATGCACAGCTCTATGGGGATACATTCGCAGCGTCATGACCAAGGAGGGATCTTTGTCCAGGGGTATCGGACTCGCAGCGGCTCTGTCTTCGGTGGACTTCCTCGCTTCCGCTCCACGCCTGGCGCTGAGGCCTTCATTACAGGGCCACGGACCACACGCATGCTCCTCACGGCGTATCGTTGGGTGGGATTGCAAACCGTCGATCCTGTCTGTAGGGGCGTGGCACCCAAGGCTACCAGTGCCAGCACTGAAACTTTCGCGCCGCTGGTCGGGCATCGCTTCACGGCCTTGACAGTATGGTTTTGATATAAATCCATGAGTGCTCCTGAAAATGTATGCTTTGACATGTAAGGACGGGCGGATGGAGGGGCCGCAAACTGTTCTTGCGCCACTCGTCCCGGGAGTGCCGGTCCACCTGGTCGTGCTCGGGAATAGCCGTTCACGGAAGCATCCGGTTTTCACTCTATGTGGGCTTGTCGATGGTCTCTTCTTGACCTTCCTACTCCCTATTTTGCCCCTGTGTTTGGATTCCGGAAACTGCGCATGGCGCTGTGCTGTATGTTCACACAACGACATATCCACCGTGTCACGTGTTTGACGTCTTACAACCTCCACAGGCCGTGATCACTTGTCTACAGCTCCTCGGATAACGAGGCGGACATGAAAGTCGGACGGAGCTTGACTCATACGATAGGTCTTCTACGGCAAATTTCATCGACACAAGATCATAAGTCGGACGTTGGTTCATCATAATCACTATCGGCTCACTTCCTATCGCAACTACTACAGACCCTCCTCAACCCTGTGCTGTTCATGCCGCTAACAGCAACCTAGTAGGAGCAGGAACAACACCCACCTGCCTCACTCATGCTTTGGCCCAAGGGGTCGTAAGCATCTCAGCCAAGTGAGGAACCGACGACAGTTACGGTGTGCGTGCCGCTTTTTTTTTCTCTACAAACCCTTGACAGGTACTCGCGGAACTGTAATCATGCATGGAAACGGGTATATTCAAGCCAAAACAGCGACACAGCCCGTCCGTGGTTGCCGCCGAATGGCATGCATGTGACGCCAGGTACCTGTCGACATGCGGGGTCTACGGAGAAACATGGAGAACGCGGGGAAGACCCTTCGGAGAAATATACGTATTACAACGTGCCAGGGCGGCATGGATCGTTATGGGAAGGTGAGAGCCAGGAAACGGCGATTGTTTATATCCCCGTTCCGTTAATTTGAAGCAGCTCCACTTCAAAGTAGAGAGTGGCGTTCGCCGGAATCAAAGGGGGGAACCCCCGTGAACCGTAGCCCTATGACAAGGAGATGGTAAGACGGTAAATGCACATGCGGTGATAACGCACGTAGTCCGGCGAGACGACTAAGTTCGCCTTGGTTCCCAACGACAGTTGCGGGACACCTAATCGGTAAGCTAATCAGATACGTCCTAAGCGAACAAACACGCGTGACATGTACCTTCGTCCCAGCCTTTGATCACCTTACCTACTCCAATTTGCGTAATGAAAGGATCACCGCTGGCGTCACTGTCAGCAGTATGTTCGCGCAGACAGCGAGTGCAGGAAGCGTCACGCACCGATCCCGGCTGGAGTCGAATTTCTTCCCGTCTTGTAGGGTGCCGATGTAGTGGAGCTTCACCATGTCTGCTCGCTCATGGCTTGCGTCAGACCAAGGCGAGTCTACAGGGAGAATGGGCGCACCGCCTGCTCTAGGGTAGTCTGTGCCATTTCCTTGGCGGATGATGTGAATTGTGACACCCTGCGGGTGGTAGAACATGAGCAGGTTTTTGGAGACGTGGTCCGGATGTCGGAAGTCTACGCACCATGATAAAGAAGAGAGGTGGAGCTAAAGATGTACCCAGTATCCTTCGCACTTTATATACTCGATGCTCTGGTCCGTCGCTGGACGGGTGCGATCTATGCCTCCTGGACCGACATGCGACGGCACTGGCCCTCGAAATGCCATTCCATTAAGAACTCGACTGCAGCCTCGCAGCCAGGTCGGCAGCACTTGATGAGGCGCTAGGTCTAGATCGGATCAAGATCCGTTCGCTCTTCGAGCGAGCGTCAGAGCCAAATGAAAACCTGCGCAAAACGACTGAATATATCGGAGTGCGTATAATTGCATACGTCGATCAGATACGGGTATGTCAGACAGCGAATCCAGGCAAGGTTCCTGTGGAGGCTTACCACGAGCCAATCATTCCGACAGGTTCTACGGCCTTGTTGCTCGAAAGCCTATTCTGCGGAGGTGTGCGAACTGGCTTCAGGGAGAAATAGGTATTTTGGACTGTGAGTCGTAAATGAAATCGCGGGGATGCTTGTCGGCTCTAGGGTCTTAATTCGCTTTCCAAGCGGGAAATTCACGACCTTTCGCCCCAGTCATCCCTACTACATCGAGAGAATAGCAACGACGATCCGCGCTTCGTGTCCCAGCAACGGCTTCCACCCGCAAATAGCCGCCGGGCATTGCCGTCAGGGTCCCGCCCCGATCTTTCCTGGGCAGCGAGTTCGGCTGGAAAGGCGCGGAGCGGGAGCTTGCAGCTTCTGGCAGCGCTAAGGACCGGTCAAGATATCGAGATACGGCACGCGTGCGAGATTGTCCATACAGCAGGGACAGACGACAACAGGAGTGCACGCCAGCTGGTATCCACACCTTGATCGGGGACCGATAGCGTAGAAGCTGCGGTACGGGAGCGAAAAGACACGTACGACACCTGACTCCGTACAAGGACAAAGGTAGAGGTACCGGTGATATGGACGGTGGTCTGACTCATAAAAGGCATGACGAGCCCGAGAACTGGGACATATCGTGGCAAACCTCCGAATTATTCTCCGCTCGTAAATTCTATGGCATATATCAGACGCAAAACCCTGGATGAAGATTGTCAACAAGTGCTCCTGTTGCCGTACCAAAGATGCTATCGAGCTTGTTGGACGGACGCACCGTGAAGTACGAGCGTAACTATTTCATAGCGCGATTAGCCAATGGCATAGCGCCTGCGCTGGCAAGGAATACCATCAGCCTTAAAAATCACCTTCGGCTGGGGTTCTAGGCTCTCGGCCACCTTTAGGTGCCCGAAGTGTAACTAATATAACTGTCGAGCTGGTCGCGACCGACGCTGAAGGCGAGGGGGTTTGGTCTTTTGTAGTAGACTGAAGTCTATGAAACGGATGACGGTCCAAAACCTAACATCGTAGTCGGAAAACAAGCGGATATAGCGATGGGAAGCTGTCCTTCCAGATCATGTGCCGTTGACAGAACTGCGCCGACATCCATAACTTGAAGCACACGCGGGAGGCGACCGCGCAGGCGTTCTTCCCAGAGCTCATAGTCCTTGTCCTTCGTCCCTCCTATCAATGTTCTCATTGAAGCAGAGGATATCCCGACTCATAATACTATCGTGGCTCGGAAGTTCTGCTGGCCTCTCGGCGGATATCTTGGAACGACAACTGGGTTTCAATTGCTGACCCACGAGCTGTCACGGTTCAGGGTAGCAAAGCCGACTTGTATAGCTTTTGGCGATGAGCACAGGATGAGGTCGGGAAGCCTTGTTCTATATCTGTGTTGCGCCGTACCGTACTACTTCCATTTCTGTACTGAATTACTGTCATTCTAGCGCTTGCTTCGGCTTCAAGCTTTCAGCTAACGCAAGCCACAAGGTCGCCACCTCGTAAAGCTTGTCCGCCCACCCCTTGTGCCCCCGGAATTTGCATTTATCTTCTCTAGGTACGGCTGATGCCAGTGCATTTACCGCTACCGTTGACCTTGCATTCAGCTCGCTATCAGTCTAGGCATCCAGAGACCTAGACCCTATTCTGGGCGGAGTTCTTGGTGAGAATCGTCTCTTTGTCGTCTGTCGAGATTGACCGTCCGGGCTTGCAGCTCGAACCTTTATGCACAGATCTATTTGCTATCCGAACAGAGAAGGTGGCTACTCGCTATCACCCGGCAGTCGGTTTGCTTGCACGTTAGGTACGTCCGGTCTGTTCAAAAAATCTTCAGTCAGCCAAAGCAACTGCCTTATTTCTGCATGGTGTAGGTGTGGACTGTCTTCTACGAACACGTCGCATGGGTGCAATACGACAGGTCCGCATGTTCTTGCCTTATTCCGTACGTCCCCTCCCGCTACCCATGGGATGCCAGACCCGAACTTGTCCGAGTCGCCCGCTTCTTTACGTCTAACGAGCGCCCTTTCTCACTCCCAGCACGTCGTTTCACCGTCGCGGGCCGGCCTTATTAATTTTATGCGCACACCCCGCACCCCGCGGTACATGCTCCCCCGATTGGACGGCTGCTGATATTTCCGTATCCGAGGACGTCTCTCGTACTCATGATAACATCTGGTCTACTTGGACTGTAGTGGCACCCCTCTAGCAGTTGCAGTCTATGCCAAAGGCATCCCGCAGAGAATTGAGTTTCTCTGGCAGATCGATCCCTTGTGACTTGGTCAATTGACCTAGATGATCTCGATGTGCTAGGATCTCATCTGCGGGCTGCGTCAGAAGGTGAGGTCTTGGTGTGCAATACTCCGAGTTCATTGCTGCGTCAGCTGGAACGTACTGCAAAACTTACATGCTATCGATGCAAGATAAGCGCAAAGTCGGTCACGCCAATGCAATGTTCAACCTGGTCACGAGATGTTCGCGTGCTTCGTGTCTCCCTTAGTGGACATGCGTGTAGTCGCTTCAAGCGAAAGGTGTGTTAGTCTACGTGTCCTCCGTATCAAGAACGCTCCTGTGACAAAACAGATGGTACACAACCAGCCGGACTTTGGCTAGCGTCTGGCATAGGGCCGATGGACGCGCCAGCGTCGTCCGCTGCATATCTATCTGATCCAGCACAGGGATGGCCTTCTGCTGGCTTGTTGCGCTCGAAACCGGTAGCTTGCAGCAGTAATACTACCGCCCCACTTTAAGCGTATGATCATTTGGATCGACTCGGGGAAATTGCAACGGACTAAACACGACTGTCAGATAGCCCTTCGAATGCGCCTTGTGTCCTATTGCATGCGAGTCTGGTCTCCTTGTCATGGTATACTTGATCATCCCAAATCACAGCCAAGCAGAGATCGTGGCTAAGTAGAGATCGCGCACGACGGGGGTCTGAGCTGGCGGCGGTCACGCCGGGGCCGAAGCCATTTTGCCGCTCCTTACGCTTCTCTGGGCCCGGGTCCTCTGGGTCTTTGAGCACGCATCGTGCTTGCAACATAAGCTGTACAAGAGGTCATTAGTTCTCTGTTGGGGTCTTTAAATCGAATGGATTGCGTGCTATGACGACTTGGCCGGAGCCTGTCACATAATCGTCGCCTATCAGAGTGAAAGGTACATGGATTCAGCCACCAGTGCCTTCTCATCTTCTTTCGTGACACTGTACTCGCAAATATCCTCTTCGACGCTTTCACTCGCTCTGCTTCTTTCTTTATGTGCCTACGTACTCTCCTAGAGAATCGGGCTCAAATCGTTGGCATCTGTCGACTTTGCGAGAATCGAGGACAAAGATAAGCTTGATCGAGCTTTGGTTGCATACAGCTCTTCTGAAAATCCCACTTTGACGTCCCGTATTCCGTGTCCTAAGTTTCACGCGCTTTGCCAGTTTGTACTACGAGAATGCGAGACCGCCCGGTTGCGAGTGCGGATGTTAGCTGACGATTTATTGCGCGATGAGATCGATATGGAATGAATGACATGGTAGAGATCGTGACGCGGGACTTGTGCCGTGCCGAAGGCCTAATACAAAGACACGGTGCTCCTCAAACCGGTGCTGTAGATGTACATGCTCCTAATGCTTCCAGAGCTTCTGATGACGGTTATACGGGTTGGCAGTCCGCTGCACTGCGCCCTACGGTAAGCTCGAGCTCGCATCGTATCTGTAAAAGCGGATCCAGAAACGGTGAAATAGTTAGAAAGGTACGTCTTGTGCTGAAGATCCTATTAAAGGTCCTATCCTATCCTCGCAGATTACCTTCGGTGCTTGCCATGGAGTGCAGCATCCCGAATTGCTTTATCGAACATTCTACTTCCACCCGCTGAGGGGATGGAATAGTTTCAAGACTCTCTACAAGTTGCATCGGTACAAGACCAATAGCGACGCTTCGTAAGACTTGCGATTAGGGCGGACCCCACCGGTTCCAGGGCACGTGAACGCACAAGAAGATACAGCTGATGACGATCGCTTGCCGAATTCGAGTTCCTCACCCCCTGTGGATCGGCAACTTCCAGCCTTCGTCGTGCCGGGCATTCTCCGGGAGCGAAAGCCGTGGACATCAGCCAGTGGCCGCTATATGGCCGCTAGTTAGCCACGGCTCATACAGCACGGTAGGAATTCAACTCGCCGTGCCAAAGTCTGCGCCCTCCCTGAAGCGAACTACGGCTGCACTACTCATGAAAGAAGTGGTTCCGAGAATGGGAAAGTCTCAATGCTAGATGCTCTTTACCAAGCACCAGCCGGAAATTGGTTCCGATCGAAGACCGGGACTCAATGGGCGCTAAAAACCCAGCCTTTGTGTCCTGATTATAAGTGCAGTCCCCGCGAGAATAATCATCAAGACAGCATGAGCAGACGGCGCGAGGATCGGGGGGTATGTGGATGCGGGAGTGGAACTGTGGACTTAGCCTGTTGCTTCTCAAAGCTCGGCGGGGTTACGATGCCAGGCGTTCAAGTGTTGCCCATTCGCATGGGAAGCCAGAACCCGTACCATCGATCCTTAGCCTTCCCCGCGGCCATGTACAAGCGACCACTCGTGAGTCACAACCCAACGGGTGTGTCGGGAGACAGCTGGCAGCAGTATACTGCTTCACTACCCTGGATGTGCTGCAAACAGCCTGGCATAGTAGAACGGGCGTACGAAGCTGTTATTCTCTCCGCAGAGAGCTGGGTTGCCGAAAGTGCGAGATCAAATATCCACAGCAGGCACGGTTACTATTTCCCGGAATGATCAAGGTAGGAGTAGCGAATAACGTCGCCGCACTTTTGCCCTGCGCATGTGTAGCATGGTCGGCATGCCGCAAAAGCGTTCTCGCACCACCTGATCGGACGACAACCCAGCCTGTTATCATGTACAGCACGACTCATTCGTGGGAGTGGTCTACGAACGTATCCCGATCGCCTTACATCGCGTTATGAGTCATGGGGAAGCTGTATTCTTTCCCGAATAAAAAGGGCTTGCCTTCGAGAAAGGGGAAGATAAGAAGCAATGGGTAGTGACGCTAAAATCACGTAGTAGGTGTCCCCGGTTCCTTCCGAAAGCCCGTCAACGCCACCGAGAAGAGTACCTGCTTCCCAAAGTAGGTTATACAAATAAGCTTGGCGTGCTCTCTTCGGGCTCGGACCGCACTCTAAGGCATCCTGAAGTCTCGCAGATGGATTGTCAGTACCTCCGGTCATATGGACGGTCTCACCGGCAAGAAGATCCGCATCACCGCAATCAATGGTGGTGTAGGGTCAAGGGCTCCAGACAAGAGACGGTCGGCTAGCGGGTATCCGCACCGAGTATCGCAGCCGCAGTGACCAACAACAGGCTCCGTATCCCGGAATTACCGCGCAAACAACTGCAAATCGTGGAGCAGACGGTCAATCAATCAGTCCACGAGGGGAATCGCAATGTTCATATCAGAGTTGCACAGCTGAGATTAAGAGCGGGTGGATAATGTCCATCCGGGACTCTGTGCCGATGGAGCAGAGTGTAACTCGAAAGGCTGACACCTGGACATACAGCGCGATGTCTTGACAGTCGCATGCCAGACAAAATAGCTGAAAAGCCGCTGGCACAGAACTGGTGCTCGCCAAAATTATTAAATATCCGCGAAGAGATCCAAGAATCGTGCTTCCCAAAAGAGTGGATCTAGTCTTGAACCTAGCCACTGCCAGAGCATCGACGACTATCTTACAGACAAAGACGTATAGACTCATTGGATAAATCAGGATCTCCATGCTGTGTCGTCTGCGGTTCGAAGACACTTTTCCGGCCCATTTTCTGTGCTGCTGCAGGCGAGTCCTGTAGCAATGGCTCGCTATGTCTCGTACAGGCCTCGTATGTGAGATCGCCCAGAAGCGTCAGCACGGAAGTAAAGCAACGAGCACTCGCCTCGCCTAGGCTCCATGAGAATGGCGATCGGGTAAATCACGTAGTGATATTGACTTCTTGTCCCAAACGGGCTCAAGTTGCGACATACCGGTTCGGCGGAGGAAGGCAGCGAAAAGTCCGCATACGTGAATGGCTGAGAGTCGGAGAAACACACTTAGATTGTCTATGCGTGCGATAACGTGTAAGGCGTCTTACCGAAGATCTACATTGTCCGCGTCTGCGTTCCGAAGCGGAAAGCCCCATCGCGCTGACAAAAAAAAGTAAATCTTGAGGTCGACTGCGAGTGTTCGGCTGTATTTGATCAAAGACATTTCATCAGGTCGACGGGAAGTGTTGCTCGTGACACCCCTCTTCAGGAAGTAACATTTGACCACAGTCAAGGTAGACACAGCAATGTCTGTATCATAGAGGGCATGAGCACTTCAGTTCACGGGAGTAGATCGTTCGAAATACGAATGGAATGTGTCTCCAAAGGCAGACACGAGCGAGAACAGGGAGCGGACACACATATATATATATTCCTTATCAGACTCTTCTGCAGCAATTCCTACAAGCCGGCATAAAGTGGAGAGCAAGACATAGCAAGCATGCCACAGATCGGACCAAGTTTCTGCGATCATTGTCGGGCTGCAAAAAAGGACATGGTGCAGTCTTGTACGTTTGTCGAGATAAGCTCCAGTTTTATTGACTTGTCCGATAGCGGCGTCGAACCTAGTTGATCTACGGTACCGTGAAACCGTGAAAGTTGGAACGGCACACTGCAACAGACAGCGACAGGGCTCCTACAGTTGCCGTCGAAGGAGACCACGCATCGCGTCTACGATGGTGAACTGGCGGATGAGACATAATTCAGACTATTGGATACGATCGGGTTCGAGTGAGACAGGCGCTGGCCACGCTTAAAGCATTTTGGGGTGCGGGGGCAAATATTCGGTTGGCTGCGAAAGATTCCATTATGTCGCACCGACCTTGGCACCGACAAATGAGATTGACGTTCAAGTTGAGATGAGCTTAGTGACTCGTCCGGGCCTTCAATGGTCGTCTGCAATGTGCGCCCGATATTGCCTCTCCTGGCGTAGTGAGGTCAGAGACTTCCCTTTGATTTGCGAGACAGAAGTATGAGAGGTAAATCGTGCGCAGCTTATCCTCAACGGTGTTCATACCGAACACGCCACTAGCAAGTAGCGCACCTTCCTGTATCGGCTCCCGGCACGAGAATCGTAGGCGAAAGGTGAGATGGCGACTCGCTCGTTAGACCGAGGAATGGATGACCCGCTGTCTGACGGAAGCGTCTGGACTGTTGCATTCTTGTTGATCAACGACATCCGAGTAGGATAACTTGACTAGCATCATTCTACGGTCGACGGCATTTGTTCGTCGGCGGGCTCGGGTCATGTTGCGCAAAGGCAGTAGTGCTGCGTGTACGATATAGCCTTTTTGCTGAAGGGTTGAAAAGGATTCGCGACGGCAACGACAGCTACCGATGCGCCATCTTCGAGGGTACTGTAAAAAACCCTGTGAGCGGACAAGTTAGCCACCTCGGCTTGTGATGGAAATATGATACGGCAAAGACAGGTCTTTCAGCTTCATGACGCTAAGATAGCGTTGCATCGCGCCACATAGCTCTGCGCGCGACATCTCCGATCGTCATCTGCCCATCCCTGAACTTTAGGATGTTAACCACAGGTGCTGTCATCGGTAGACTGGCGCTTCGATGCTCATTCTGCACTGTGATCTCCACAAACTACTTGAACTGTCAGCCTGTCTTACACTCCGTGGAACTAGGTCGTGATAAGGCATCCCCAACAAGCAATATCGAGAACATTCGAAACTTGCCTCGTCCTGGCGCAGGCGATAAGTAGACCGCTTGAATCACCAAGCCTTCGGGATACTCACACCAGTGGGTACTGTAAACTCGAGATCTGAAATACTGTATGGCTCTGGCGCTATCGCAATACAAAGACTGTGGAATCGTGCTCGTTCAGGGTGAGTAAGTCGAGCGTCGTGCAGAACGCGTTGCTCGGCTTGAAGCTTGGAGGCTATCCCCGGACTTCAGCATATGCGCCAGAGCAGAGTCGCGTCACCGCGCGGCCTCGATCGCGTCTGAGGCCATGTGCGCACATGCACCCGCCTCACGAGGCGGTCGGCGCGTGCGTCGGTCTTACCATCCAATCTGAGCCAAACCGACCGGGCGCTGGGCAGAAATTACCATTCGGGCATCGGTCGCGCGAGGATGCCCGGTTTACGCGAACGGACGGCCCAGGGCAAGTGCCGACCCCGACGGCGACCATGTGCGCATGTTTGTTACAGGACGCGTGCGTGCACGGATATCGCGCTCAGGATCGTGCCGCTGGCGATCCATCTCGGGCATCCCCGCGCCTCCGTCGCTACGCCGCCGTTTCGCTGCGAGTTGTAATTTGTTCTGCTGCTATCTAGCTGTGAGGCGAGGTGAGGCATTTCGTTTGGGTGATCCTGCGCGCGACGGACACCGTCGACGTCGCCATAAGCAATAATATCAATCTGATATTAGTGCTATCGCGCTCGCCGTGTGTCCATGCGCTGTAACGGCTGTACCGCTCGCAGCTCGTCAGCCGTTCTCCAGCTCGAGGCGTACCCGACACCTGACGTTTGATCCAGCACAGTTACAGCTAGAGCCCACATACCCCCGTCTAGGCGCGCGTTTCCCACCGCAGAACCGCCATGTTGCGGCAGAACAGTCGGGCCGACGACGCACGGCCCATAACAGTCGTTGTTAGGACCGCACGGGGGCGGCGGCGGCGGCGGTACAAATCTCTACCTTCGGCCAGCCCAGCGGCATGCCGTCCTATCCCCTTCCCCGCCGTGCCTTCTCTTCTCCGCTTCCCACCTGCGCTGCGACGGATAGCCGGGGCCGAAGACAAGGAGGGGATGATCGCCGTCCGACGCCGTCTTCTTCCTTCCTTCCGCGGATTGTTGCACAGCAAGTTCGTCGTGCTTGCCTTGCATCTGCGATCGTGACGTGAGCGTCCACGGCGATCAAACGCAGCGCATCCCCAAACGCGTCCAGGTACGCGCGACGCGACGCGTCTTTAGGGTTAGGCTCGGGCGCACCCGTTCTGCCGCCCATACTCTGTAGACTGTAGCACGCGAAAGATCCTGAGGTCGCCGCCGGCCGCGCTCGCTCGCAGTGACGCCGCCTGCCCGCACATGTTTCAATTTCGGCGTATGTCGGTCATCGGCCGCCGCCTCCGCGTCACGCGTAAGTTGCTCGCTTCGTGAGACCGCCATGTTTATGCACGCAGCAAAAACATATGCGCCGATGCGGCGCACTCCACCGCGTCTAGCGGCGCGCATCGCATGTACATGTCGTGGCGGCGCGGCTAGCGGCGGCAGGATGTGCGAGACACATTCATCGTCGAGCTAGCCAGAAGCCAGCCACGAGGATGGCTACAGACCACGGGGGCGCAGGATGGGCGCAAGAGCCGCTACAACATTAATGCTGACTTCTTTGCGGCAGCGGCACACGTGCTGACGTCTTGATGCGATAAACGAACGCAAGGCACGCCCCACGCGGCGCGCACGTGTGCGTCCTACTCGCACGACCCCAATGCGGCTCCCGGTGACGCAGTGCGTGGCGCGGATGTTACGTCTGCCGCGGCGCGAAGGAAGGGCCTGGAGGTTGCTGAGGTGGACGAGGCGACGAGATCGGTAATGCGTCCGGGATCGGGATCGGGGTTAAGGTGCAGGTTCGGGGACGATAGGTTAGCTGGGTTATGTGAGCAAGGACGTTGAGATTAATGGGGGGAGGGTTTCCAGACGTGCGAGCGTGCGCATGCATCCAAGGTAGAACTCGGGACTTTGCTGCGCGCACTAGGTCTGCTGAGCTAAAACGCCACAACGACGCGGCGCTATTACCCAGTCCAACACGACAGGGTATAAGGTTTTGCAGAAGCGAGCCTATAAGATATCCTCCGATGAGTCCAATAGCATCCAAGGCATTACATATGAAGTTCTCGTAGCGCATACAGTTTGTTCTCCCGGTGGCTCGCGCATTATGAGCGCGGAGTCTAGCTGGATGGTGCTCTTTTGCGGGGCGTATGGTGTATGCACCATAAGCATATATGCATCATAGACCCGTGCATTATGGTAATTTCGCCTGGACTTCGATCGCACTCAGATACTTCTCAGAGATGCAAGTCGCACGAAAGAGTACAGCTTGAAAAATGCCAGTTCAATTGTCGTCCAAAATCATATGCACAGAGGCAGAAGTCATTGTTGATATACTCGTACAGTTGCGTCAGTCATGCTCGAAACCCGCGGAACCTCCGTGCCGAAAAAACCGATTATGTGGAGGGAGACGGTGATGATGGATGGAGAGAGCGACGGGACGGTGGGACGTAGGGGTAATAAGAATATATGGGACCGTAGCAGAGCGTAGGGGGATGGGCACAGCAGCGTGACAAAGCGAGGTGCGTACACAGAACCCTGGTGGACGACGTGGTGATGAGAGCGGGTAGAAAGGAAGGGAGCGGTGTATGCCGCGGACGGCTCGTAGGATAGGTAAGGGGGTAGGATAGAAGGATCGGAAGTAGGGTGGAGGTGGTCCAGATGAGGGTAAGGTATGGCGCCTGGTTAATGCTACAAGGTAAGAAAGGGAATTATGCACAGTGAAAAAAGGAAGAGCGTCAAGTGTCAGTAAAGAAGCGATGCGCGTGATAGTACACCATATACAAGAAGTCATGAGGCGTCGCCGGCCGGCGACAGGGTACTTTTTGGGATGTGAAGATGCGTCCAAGCAGGAGAGCGAGGCCGACGCGAGCGATCCAGGATTAGGGCCGGGGTAGCGTGCGATGTGTGGAGGGTATGTGGAGAACGTGGACGAAGATGGGAAACACCGGGCGGGATCGTCGCGGACCATGCGTGCGTGGTATCGAAAAATGCGGGGTATGTCGTGGAAACCGAGACCGTAGAGCGCCGAGAGACGGGATGAGATACGAGCACAGCTTATGCGCGCACGGTCGCCTTGGCCGGGAAGAGGAACAAGCGCTTGAGTGGCAACTCGACCTCGACCTCGACCTCGACGAGGACAGGCTTGCCATCGACGACCCTCTGCTCTAGGCGCTTCTCCTTCCGTGACGACGTTGGCATGGGCATAATATCGTACGTGCGCACGTTGTCATATGACCAAGACCGTGCTGCGGAGACAAGTCAGGGTCGGTGACAGAGGGCAGGGAATGCGTGTACGCACTCTCAACGGCTGGGCGCTTGCTCGCCGTCTTGGGCTCGGAGGACCGCTCGTCGTCGTCAACCGAGACAGAGAGGTCCGAACCGTATCGACTCAGTGGGCTGCGGACGAAACTTCGATGCGAGCAACTGCGCCAGCTCTTGGTGGAAAGGGAACCGATATCGGAACTTGCATACGACGACGGAGATCGAACCTTGAGCTGGACGTCCGGAACAAGAAGCTTCCCCTCTGCACCCTTCATGACGAGGCTGCGCGTGGTTGTCGGGAGGCTGTGCGCAAAGCCGAGGGACGGCCGCGAGTCGGAACGGCGGGCAAATGTGAGGGGATATTGCGCTACGTCATCGACCGTAGAGGCCCTGGTCGGAACTGAGGCCGTTGGCGTCGCGACATCGCTGACGGTCGAGTAAACGCCGGTGGAGCGGTGGGTCGATGCGGCGAAGGAGTTGTACGCGCGGGGACGCTCGTCGGGCTTCTTGAGGTCGCGGATGGTCGTGTCCTTGGGCGATGAGAAAGAATAGACAGACGCGCGCCAGGCGTCAGAGCCATCGGTCCAGCCAACGACCGACTTGCGCTCCGTCGGGGCCTGGGCAAAGCCGCGACCCTGTTTGGGACGCGGAGTGCAGAGCGCCTCCTTAATCCGCTCTCCGGCCATCATGACGCCGGAAGTGTACGTATCCTCCAGACTCGGGTGGGGCTCAGGCTTCGGGCTGCGCTCCTGAGTGGCCTCGTCCTCGATGACCTTGGGTCTTGCGGGAAGAGGAGGGAAGTCGTAGAAGCGAGCGAGCCTAGCGATCGAGGGCGACATTGACTCCCACGGAACAGAGAGATAATCCGACGCGTCGAGGCCGTCGTGAGAGTCTGGTGATGAAGAAGCAGAGATGGAGCTCTCCGTCTCGTCGAACGAGTTGCAGAGCGAGTTGTGAGGGACTGGGGGAAGGGTGGGAGAGGGACACTGGTCGCGATGTATATCGCGATGGGGATTATAGTCGATGGGAACATAGTGCTTCGCGTCAAGATCAGCGAGACGGCACTCGTCGGAGCAGTAGAGCGGGGTGGGATTCTGGTCGATGACGGTGCGGTGGCGGATAGGGGTGGGCTGCTCGGGCTGAGCAGGAACAGTAGGCGCAGCGTCCTTCTTCGAGTCGGCGCGCTTGATAGAACCGTTGGGCCGGACGCGACCGGTGCCACGGACTAGACCGCCGCGCGGGCGAACAGTAGGAGCCCTCGGGCGAGGCTTGGAAGGGTTGCGCGTCACCTTGTCAGCTGAAAGAGATGTCAGCGGGCGGGTAAGAAGCAGTGGCAGGGCGACGCACGGGAGGAGGAGGATGGAGAGGAGGGCGGGGGCGCGGGGGCGGGCTGGGGCTCCGGGTTTGTGGCGCAGACGGGGACGAGGTAGCGCTTGGGCAGGATATGGCGACCGCAGACAGGACACCAGGAAGTATCGAGAGAATCCATGTTCAGAGCCGGCGCGGGGAGCAGACGGCGCGGACGGAGGGAGACAGCGGGAGGAGGGCTGGCAAGCGGGATAAGCGGCAGGTCGCCGACCTTTGAGCAGCTGCCGCTATTTGAACTGCCCTCGCCCTCGCCCACCCGCCCCGGCCATCTGGCTCGGTGAAATCCCAGATCTTGCCCAGATCGCCCGCCCGATTGCAATATCCCCCACGGTCCAGACCCCGCGGCCAATCACTCCACCGCCTCACTTCTTCGCCTCACCTCGCTCGTTCCTTTCCCCTCCTCCTCCCCGACCTACTTCGACCATCCCCGCACCAGTACTCTCTGTCCTTTCAACGTCCCGCCTGGGCTAATTGTCTCTTGCTACTTCCATTCTCCCCCGATTATTCTCTTCATTCTGCCCTGACCACGGCTCCAGACCGTCGCCGACCATCGATCGGACCTGTCGGCTCAACCCCGTATAACTTATCCCCCATATTTTCTCCCCTTTCCCTCCTCCCGTTATTGGCTCCCCGGCTCCTGCCGCGATCTCCCACACTGGCCCGGCCCGCCTCCCCGCCCACCCACTCACAGCGCGCAGTCTGATCCCACCGCCAGGGACGACCAGCAACAGATAATTATTGTATGCCCCGTCCAAGCAACCCGCGCGGTCGATATCCGTGTAGCACTGTATGATCGCCCCCTGGCTGCATGAGCCTCCTCGACTTCCTTCCAAATCTGCTTTTGCGGCAGTCGTACCGCCACGTCCACTGAACGTCCTTTTGGCCCCTCTTCGCCGTGACCACCCGTGGCGCTCCGAAGTATCCCCCGTCGGTAATATTCTACGTTCACGTACAACGTACTTTCCTGCCTTAGCTCATGCCCTTCTCAGATGGCGTCCTCGGTACACCTTCGCCCACCTTCCGCCCGACGCCCCTGACGTCGTTTGTCCCTGCCCGACCTCTTACTCTTCTCGATACCCCTGCTCCCATCGATGTACATCTACACCATCTGCACGTCCCCCATTACATCATGATTTCTACTCGGCACGCGCGGGCCCACCGCGTTTCGGAACATCATCCATCGACTGCGCAAGTGCACCAACAACGAGACGAGCCGACATCGACGCAGCGCTCTAGCGGCCCCTTGCGGCCGTTCAGATGTCGCGCCCGGTTCACCTTCCGCCGCGCACAGCACGTGCGCGTCTCCTTCGGAACCGCCGCCGCCGCCGTTGCCACCACACCAACCGCACCGAGCCCTCGAGCCGCATACGCCCACGCATCCCGCACTGTCGGCCTGTGAGTTGACCACCATGCTCCGAGCCAGGCGTGGTTTCACCGGCACAGAAGGGAGGACATCCGAGCCGCGTGCACACGCACACGCGCTCGATCTGCTGAGGCACGTTTGGGAACGACCACCCTCTGCGCCATTCGACGTCCCAGAGGTATCATACACCGCCATAGTCGCCTCCACCTACCACCGGCGGCGCGCGTGTCATGGCGCGAGGCGTTCATGTGCCCTTCTCGAGTCATTCTTCGCGCGCCACAACCGCTTCAGCCGACCACCTCTGACGTCCCTTTGTCTTCTGCATTGCATCCCGTCCCGCATGTCCCTTTGTCACCGCCCCGTGTTCCTCGCACCCCGCCTTTCATCATACAGCTAGACGGCAGGCGCGTTTTAATGTGCGGTTGTGACTATGTGTGAATATGAAAAGCGCAATGTGGGGCATCGCAGGCCGATCTGTCTCATCTCAGACCTAGCTTGGCGATCCTTTGACGCATCCATACGCTTCAGAGGCCACGCCCCGCGCCATCTGGTTTCAAACGCGACGCCAGTGAATCGTGCGATCCGAGGCGAGTCTTGTGGCGTCGGCAGCATCCCCGCACTCCTTCGCCTCGTCCGATCATCCATCCAATAGTCTACACTGACGATCTTCTTTCTGTTCGTGGCACGCACGACGCAGATGCTGTTCTTGCACTGGTGCGACACGGGAACGCAGCAATCGCAACCCCATTGGCCTGCCTTTTGGCCTACCGGATATCGCGACGGCCGCCCGACGCCAGATAGCGCGTCGAGCGCCCTTTGCCGTATCTCTCGTGCGCCCTGGACTCCATGTGGACAGGATCGACGGCGCGATCGATGCGCGCTTGGCGCGTCTCTGCGCTCTCGGGCTGGAAGTGGACACAGGGGGCCGAGCCACGCGACGCTCGCTTTCCTAGGGTCCCTCGACATATCCGATCGTGCTTCTTCCCTCGCGTGCGTGCGTGATCCGTCTTTCTAGCCCTCTCACCCTGCGACCGTAGAAAGTCCGGATGCTGGAGGACCTCGCGACGACGATAACATGTGAGAGCGCGTCCAGCCCGCCGTTCTGGTAGGCGTTCGGCGTACCTTTGCTGTTTCATGTGCGTGCGTTCAGTCTAACCGTGCGTACTCGGAGCTGATGCTTACTGTACGCGTCCTATCTGGCGCTGCGAGCACTACAGTCCTAGCCCGCAACATGCAAATGCACAGCGCCTGCCCCACAAATAGGCTTCACAGTAAACACGTACTGTACGTCCTCTATCCAGTTCAGTCGACAGCGCCGGTCGTGGCTTTGTACATCCCACTTCCTACAACGCAGGCCCGGCGGTCCGCGCGGACCGTCTCTTGACCGTCTCAAGTGTCAACTCACCGCACTCGGACGCCGTAGGCTTATTCATACACCACGCTGCATCATCAGCAGTGTATTACTACTATGTACCCACTCGGCTCCAGTAGGTCATTGCTTCCCTCCGCGATGGCGAGCTCGGCAGGCCGCGACAGGAAGACAAGCTGATCACCGACCATCCCCGATGCATCAGGCCTGAGCGGCCCAACTTCCCCGCACGGAACGCGTCAATGTCGGGGAAACTAGCTCAAACTGTTGTGGTCGGGTCCGGAGAAACTGACCTCCTGTTGTAGACGGATCCGTGCTCGTCGCCGGCGGCAAGGTCAAGCTGAGATCAGTGTTCGCGGCGCACTGGCTCCAACGGGCGAAACGCGTCGATAGAGCAGAACACGCACAATCGTCGCTCCCCCCGGCGATTCCGCTCGAAAGCCGTGTCCGACCACATTTGCCACGCCCGGCGGTCTGCATCCTCCATGCAGACGAAGAAGGCGGCCATTCCGCACGCGGATCGCGGCGTTCGTCTGCACGTCTGTGTGCTTCTCTGTTTAGCGGTGCTCAGGAAGCTGACAATCGGACGGCATTGGCCACGGAACTGACGACGGAACGGGCGAGAAGCGCGCATTCCTCGTACCCCCCGCCTCGTCTCGCCCTCCTCCTCCCCCACGCCTCTATCGGTCGGCCTGACATCTACTTTCGCGCTTTGCCCCGCGGTGATCCGTTCCTCTGCAAATACACTGAATTGACGTACGATTGGCCCTGGATGGGCATGGTACGCGTCCGAGGCACACAAAGAGCCTTGATGATGCGTTGTCATCGCGGCAGCTGCTCGCAGTCCTCGGTCTGTATAGTCCACTTCGTGTATAGGTCTTGTGACGTCTCACAGCCCATGATGTATCTGCGCACCCACGAATCGTATCGTATCCTTTGTCGTTGCTGGCACATCCATCTATCGCCACGGCGTGAAACGCGATGGACATGTTCGGTGTCCTTTGACCGCCGCTGTGGGGCCCGGCCGAAGTGGGACAGGTACTTGCTTAGTGAGGTGGGTATGCGGCTTACTGTTACGCGGTGGGTGCGGACAGGTGGGCGTATCGTGGCTCGTCGGGCACGACAGATGGTGTACACGACCAGGTAAAAGCGGTCGCTTTACCTCCCGATATACAACGTCCCAGGACCGCGGGCGTGCACCACATGGACATGTCGCGCCCGCCTGTCCATTCAGAGCGCACTCCGCGGTCGCCATCCCACCGAGCCCGTGAAACGACCCCAGGCGATGGTGCCGCGGCTGTACCCTTCCGCCGGCGCGCGCCATCACGCGCGTGATTGCCCCGCATCCAGCCGCGCCTGTTTCCCCGCATCTGCTGTAAATGTCGTTGCTGTTCACTTGAACACAGCTCCTCTACTCGCGAGCTGTCGCGACCCCGCGCCGGAGACCCCACACCGATCCTGCGGCACTGCTGCTGGGGCTGATGAGTTTATGCTGTATCCGGAAATTCAGTATACTGACCTCGCCCGGCCGCAAAGCACATGCACCTCAATCGGGGCCCCGCACGCCGCCCCGGATGACACTTGCGCCTCGCTCCTGTTCTGCGCACCGGACGCCCCGACGTCTAAGTCCAAGCCCGCCCGCCCGCCACAATCGCGCGCACTCCGCGGGACAGCACGCACGACCGCGGCCGAAGCATCCCTTCCCAGCTGCGGGGCCTCGGAGGGGGAATCGGAGGTCTTCGGAGTCGTGCGGAAGTAAATTTGACGCGGCCCGCGCCGAAGTGCGGGCGGCGCGGGGAATCGGGGACAGGGGGTCGCCGCGGTCATGTGCGCTCCGGTGCGCATCGCCCTGGGTGCATGTCGCCCGAGTCGGCGTGCGGCTGGCGCCGGACGCAGTATACGAGTGGGTCCTGCCGCGGGTAGCTCAGAGCGTCAGCCCTGGCGCATGGATGGAGCGCGGGCGGGGTCGGGATTGCGTCGGCGGCGACGCCAGCGAGCTGACGTCGGCAGGTTGATTTCGGCGATCATCTTATCAGGCAGCCGGGGAAGAGGCGGCGCGTGCCTCGCTTGTGTCGCCTCATCTCGCCCCTATTTCCTTGTATGTGCGCGTCCAGTTTACAGCTGTGGGTGCGGCGGGGGTACGTCGTTGATTCGTGCCCGTCGCGCGACGGGCTCGCGGAACGGGTGCGGAATCGACCTATCCTCGTCGCTAGTGCTGTAAGTCCCGGTGGTGAGAAGCAAGCTGCAAGCGCCACGGTGGGCGCGCGAAGGGACGGACAACCGCCGGCGTTCAAAAGGGCCAAGCCAACCTGCGCCGGAAGATCGCGAGCGTGTTTGAATGCCGGGGCACATCGCTGACCCCTTCGCTGTCGCCAGCTGTCGTCGCCTTTGTCTGAGGTGTTCGCGAAGTTCTAAGCGACCATCGCACAATCTGACATGAAGCCGCAAGTATGCTTGCTCGCCCGCACAGCGGGGTTGCGTCCCAAGGCACGGCTGCCGCAACGGCCGAGCCCTGCTCGCGCTCGATGTCCGATCATCCACGCTCCCGCCGAATATGTACCGCTGCGCCCTACAAGCACCGCGTGGATGCACGCACTGGCGCTCGCACTAGCGCATACTATATTTTACTGTATCTTCCCCGCTAAGGCGCGCTCGGGTGCATCCGAGATACTGAGGACAGGATTTGAATGGACGGGCGCCCGGAGAGCCCGTGACCCCTAGCGAGACGGACGAACGTTGGACCGACAGCCTCAAGCGGAATGCGCTGGTGAGGCGCCTGCACAGGAGAGCAGCCGTGGGGACCAGAGTGGATGCGAGACTGTCGCTACCGAAGAGGAAGAACACGCGCGCCTGTGGCCGAAAGCAGCTGATCAGCGACTCTACGATCGATTGCAGTCGCAGAAGATCTCTGCAGGGATCTATACGAGAGCCTCTTGCATCGATGGAGGCACGGTAATGCGGTGGACAGCAGGTAGGCAGGTTGTAGGCGTCAGGAACGCGCCGAGCCGAGAACGCCGCGACGGGCAGTCGTCTGTCGAGTTGGTAACGCTTGTAGCTGTCTGGGCTGCCCGCTGGACATGCAGCTTGCAGGCGAGGATCGCCGCCCCGCACGATCGCCGCCCCGCAACGCACCCGTCTCACCGTTCCGTTCCGAACGCCGAGCTGCATGCCTCGAACAGCTGCTGAACGCGTCGCGATCAGCCAACCGCAAGTGTCCTCGTGATAGGTCCTAGTACCGCCTCCATCCCAGACAATCCGTCCCATGCGTATTCCGGACCGTGCACTAGCTACTCGCTACCGTAGTAGTAGGGCGTAGACATTCTAGACCGCCTCTCCGTCGTGTTGTCGAATCACACACGCCACACGCAAACCCTGGAATGAAGCCTCCCTTGTGCTCTATTGTGAGGAAAGAGGTGAGGCGAGATATCGGCGCATTGCACGTCCATTGTTCGCTTTTGACCCTCGAAAGTAAGATTAAAGCTTCCAAGGTTAGTCGCCGGTGGCGGGCCTGGACCGCAGGCGCTGCACAACTAAACAAATAGACGGAACGATATCATTCTGAGATCCATTCCGGCTACTGCTACGCTTGGACACAAAGTGACCGAGGTACACCGGAGTGCGTTTTTGTATACCTGCTGTTGGCTTGCCGAGGGTATAAGCGTGTGGTCCGACCGGGAAGAAAGGAAGAAATAACTTGCTTTCGGCCGCAGTTGGTGTTGTTCCCCGCCTTCGTATATGATGAATGCTGCGAAGGACGATCGCGCCACGTCAGATACGTCAGCATGTGGTCAATAGTAGCATGCCCTGCGCAGAGAAGGATGCGGTTATTGAAGGCGGCGTCAGCCCTTACAGCCGGCGGATGCAGGCCATGATATGACGAATGAAACGAGGTAAAGAACACCGGGTACCCCTCTGACGTACTAGACCGGCAACTAAGAAGGGTGCGCCGCCGATCGTAGTCCAAAACTGTGGCCCCATCCTCCTTCGCTTCGCACAAGCGTGATCCTGCAGAAGGCCGACATCACAGCCCTCTCATCGCGCCATGTCCGCCGTGCGTCACTTCGAAACAGGCCCGTTCAACTTCCCCGCCAGCGTCTTGCCCGTTCTCCTTTTCCGACGGCGATGTCCGACGGCGAGCCCGAGGCGAAATGATACAGCAATGTTATCTCGGCAAACTTTCCGCTATCCAGCAAGCCATACGTACATTATGCTCTTTTCGACAGGTGAGCTCAATATTCTATTAATCACTCACCCGTTAAGTGTGCTCGCACAGGGATTGATGAGCATCCAATTGACCAAGTCATTCCCTTTGAGGCATAGTGCTCGTCATCTAATCTCTGCCGCAGTACGTCAAGAGCCCGGCGGCGGTTGCTCCAAGGCCCGGCATTTAGTCGGCATTCACCATGGTCCTGGTTGGCATTGCGGGGCAGGGAGAGAGGGGGTAGTCTTGGACCCTGAAGCTGAAGAGGAAATGGATACAATCAGCCAATATATGCCTACCAAGATGCCGACATGCGTCTCTAAGCCACTTTCACACCGAGAGAGCTTGCGAGTATTCACTGGGGCCACGAAGACCCGGTGAATTCCCAGGTCGGGGAAAAGCGGCTTGTTCGTCTATATTACAGCAGTACACCGACCGCGTACGGATCGTGATGGCGCAGTTGATAGCCTGAGCAGCGAGCATAATCTTGAAAGGGACGCATCTAGCTGCTTGATGGTGGCCAGGTGACATTTTGCACTCGTGCGAGGTGCGCGTGCTGTGATCGTTTTTCGGCCTTCCGCTGGCTATAGGTGCAATACTAATGTGATTGTGCTCGGGTGTGAGTGCGGGTCCGGAGGCAAGATCCCACGCAAATGAGAGACCTTGCCAAATTCGAGCACTCAGTAGACAAGCTCAAATCTGAGTCGGGGGAGGCGCTTGTGCACTCAAAAGACCTTCTGCTTCTTGGACGTAAGCACGTCTTCTGGACGATACCACGTTCCCAGCTCAGATTTCCAACTCTTCGAAGAGCCGCCGTTGCCGACATAAGAACCTCCGTGAACGAGACGTGGCTTGAGCACATGCAGGACAGCGCGCAATAATATCGGCAAGCCGCCGGTGAGTTCCTGTGTTTGTACGTAGCCCAACGGACCTGCTCGTCCAGAAAAGAGTAGCTCGGAGCAATCTGAAAGATCGCCGTCCTATTCAGTCACGCCCACCTGCCTCAGATGACGGGACGTCGACGGTGCATGTCGGCAAAGCATTCGCCACATTGCGCCTATTCAAGAGGCAGCCAATGGTAGGGGCGTGGGAATCAAGGGCGCTTGTGGATTTGGCCCAGATATCGTGCGCTTAACGCTCGATGCCCAACAGTCGCCGTCAGGAAGTCTAGACACGTTTGAGAGCATGAGAGCGCCAGTTAACAAGACAGGTGTCCAGTCCCATAGAGATAATGGGCGCTGTGGGGGATAATGTAAGGGGTTCTGCGTTCTCGCTCACTATTGGACGTGCTGACTTTCCCCTATTGGTCGACAAGGCATCTGTAGTGGCATGGGAGTCTCCGGAGAGCTCGAAGGGTAAAGCGAACGAAGAGCAGCGTGGACAGAGACACCAGTCGTGCGAAAACGGCCACGCGCCGGCACGGCTCACCAATCAGAGCCGTACCACGCAAGCTCGCGCAAATGAGGCGGACGTGCCTCGTTTCCCTCTGGGTTGAGATGAGGTGGGTTAGGCGTAGTAGGTCATAGGCCGCGGGATAAGCGACGCAGCATCCCCGCGGACATGACGGGAAACAATTCATCCGTTAGTCGTAGTGTGCAAGCATGGTGTCTTGCTTCATGAAAGTACCGGACTCGTCCTGATCCCGTGGATCATCGCCAAGAGGTCCAAGCTACCTTTAGGAGGCGAAGAAACTGCGATAATAGTATAACATGCCTTGGAATTAAGGCGCCTACGACGGCGAAGATGCCCTAGCTCAGCACGGCTTTCTGGTTCCTGAACAATACTTGTAGGCTGTAGCCGACCGTCGCAGGTTCATCCCTGGACACAACCTCCTGTCAAGTTGACCATGGCGAAAAATCGGGATCTGAAAACACCCCGTCGTTTACGCCGCAAAACATCTGATGCCTGTGACAGCCCGGACGGGTAACGAAAACGTCCGGAAAATAACTGTCGAAGGCCTGCGGCAGCATCGCATGTATGAGAAATCCATTAAAGAGTCCGCGGCTGCTGTGTGCCTTTCCAGCGTGCTGACGGGCAGATACGCACCGAACCATAGACACATAGAAAGTAGCGTTGATCATCCAATGAAGTTTGAGGAACTCCTCGCATGAAAACGTAAAAACCATAGCGAAGCGACCGTTAAAAGGAAATATTTTCCCGTACCCTTGCGCGGAATACCAGTCAACCGTAAACAAGCATCAGGAACGTTAGTTCACCCGAGTCCACTAGGCATTAGGAGGGTCGGATGCGTTGATGCCGAAAAGTATGATGGTAGTGAAAAGACATGTCCCGGCGACTAGCAAAACTGGACGTAGGGCTAACAAAGTCATGTGAGGGCGCGTCATCGTTCTGCGGGCGACAGAGCGCAGTCGGCATTCTGACGTTCTCATATCTCTGCATCTTCATACCAGCCTTCACTGGCTGGGCGAGTTCTTGCTTCGACATTCTCTTCAACATGGACGTGATTAAAGCGGTGGAAACGTATATAACCAAGATGGTGTCGGTACCGTCCGCGATGAAGGTCTTCCTGCTGGACTCGCACACCGTGCGTCACAGACAATGCGCCTAGTATACCCCCCTAACGCGATTCGATCCTAGACTCCAATCGTCTCGTTAGCATCGACGCAATCAACCCTTCTCTCGCACCAAGTATATCTGACAGACCGAATTGACAACAAGAAGCGGGACCGCATGCCGCACATGAAGTGTGTCTGTTTCTTGAGGAACTCAGAGGAGAGTCTGGGAGCAGTGGAGGCAGAGCTCAAGGAGCCCAAGTATGGCGAATACTACCTCTGTCAGTGCGTGAATACTCTCGTGTTTTGGTCGGGTCATGACCTCTTGTGTTCATTCCGTGCTCGTACCAGACTTCAGCAACGTCCTCAGCAAAATTGCTATCGAGCGGTTAGCCGACGCGGACGAATATGAGGTTGTAAAAGAAGTTCAAGTGCGGTTTCTTCTCCCCGTACTAAATGGAAGGGTTAAAGCCATTATTATTTAGGAGTACTTCGCGGACTATGCACCACTGCTCCCATCTCTGTTTTCACTCAACTACATGTCCTCATCAAAATCCCCATTATATGGCTCCTCTCCAAATGTGTGGGATCCAACGGCTCTCGATCGGCATGTTCAAGGTCTCGTTGCCCTGCTCCTTAGTTTGAAGAAGAAGCCAATCATCCGTTACGAAAGGATGAGTGGCATGGCGAAGAAGCTCGCTACTGAAATCCAGGCAAGCTCACTTGCACTAGTGGGTAGCCATGAACCTAACGTGGGATGCAGCACCGCATGTCAGCAGAGACCCAACTTTTCGACTTCCGTCTCACCCAAGTCCCACCATTACTTCTCATTGTCGACCGAAGGAACGATCCAGTCACACCGATGCTCTCGCAGTGGACGTACCAGGCCATGGTCCATGAACTGTTTGGCATCATAAACGGACGTGTAGATATGAGCCGCGTGCCGGACATTAGGCCAGAGCTTGCGGTGTGTACGCTGTTCACAGTCTGGCTGGGCATCGTTGATGATGCTACGCAGGAGATCACACTTACGACATCGACAGACCCGTTCTTCCAAGCGAACCACCTGGCAACGTTTGGCGACCTCGGACAGACGCTCAAGTCGTATGTGCAGTCATATCAGGCCCGATCTCTTGCTCAGCAGCCGTCGACGATTAATTCTATCTCGGATATGAAGCGATTCGTTGAAGAATATCCTGAGTTCAGGAAACTCGGAGGAAACGTCAGCAAACACGTTGCACTTGTTGGCGAACTCAGCCGTTTGGTTGGACGGGACAAGCTCTTGGAGCTCGGTGAAGTCGAACAGGGACTGGCGACATCGTCTGGCGCGGACCTAAAGGTATGTCTTAATCGATCCCCCGTACTCAGAAGCTCATAGTCTCACGCCCAGAGCGTGCAAGCCTTCATCGCGGACAGCACCGTTTCCCCAAGAAATAAATTGCGATTAGTTATTCTCTACGCTCTGCGGTATCAGAAGCAACGTCAAGCTGACATCGCGAACCTGATCAATCTGGCGCTACAAAATGGCGTTCAGCGAGAAGACGCCAAGGTGGCGTGGTCTTTTACTGGCTGAAGAAGCCTGTTTTGACCTCCCGTCCTAGCTTGTATACGCACTGCTTAATGTCGCTGGCGCGGATCAGAGACAGGATGACTTGTATTCGACAGAGTCCCTGCTCGCTATTGGTCGTTCTGCTCTTAAAGGCCTGAAGGTCTGTCGATGCTGTGCCCGTCGGTGTTGCTGTTCCTCATTGGTGAACAGGGCGTCGAGAACGTGTACATGCAGCACACTCCGCATCTGTCGCAGACACTCGAACATCTCTTCAAGGGTCGACTGAAGGAGGCGAGCTACCCCTTCCTCGAATCTCCCGGTCCGAACGCTAGTCTGCAACGGTACGTTCTTATGATATACCCACTGACAGTGCTTCATCGGCTTCGTAGACCTCAGGATGTCATCATCTTTATGATCGGAGGAACGACGTACGCTGAGACTCGGGCAGTGTCATTGTTCAACCAGGATGCATCCCAGAACGGTGCGAGCGGCGCAAGACTTCTCCTCGGAGGATCGTGCGTACATAACTCGTCTAGGTGAGGCTATCATATGTCACGTTGTTTCTCCTAACGTAGTTCTCTCTAGTTTCTTGGAGATGATCAGATCGGCAGCCGCGAACTTCCCTCAATCGGTGTACGATCCCCCGCCAGAGTCCGCGTCGAACGCGCCTGCGTTGAACCTTAATCTTGGTGGGGTGAATGTGAGCTTGGGCGGCCCCGGAGGTACGGGTTTGTACAGGACGGGCGCGGAGAACGGTATACAGACGGATGGCATCCGGGACGGAGTGCGGAATCTGCTTGGGAAGGTGCGGCAGGGAGTGGATCGGATGGGCTCGGGTTTATAGGGAGCGTCTTACGTATATATATAGTCTACAGGATGCAGATTGCAGATTGCAGGATGATTGTCGGAGGATTAGCGAACGAAGTCAGGCGGTCGCGTGCGCCGCTGAAGAATACGATGTCCGCTCACGCGGGCGGCGACGGAGGGCCCGAGAGACTTGCGTCACAGGTGGGAAGCCACGTAGCACCAGAGTCGTAACGCGAGTTTCATAAACCCTTCCACGTCTTCTGTCTCTTCTTCTGCACTCTACTTTTCACTCTCCCGTGCTGTGCTTTCGGGTCCATACTCCCTTTTAACTCACCTGGCTCTCCTCCGGTTCGGTTGACATGGCAAGGGGAGTCTTTGGGGCGCTCAAGGGCGTCGACGCCTTCGGCAAGGTCGGCCTCAGCTCATGGCCTTCTCCTAACGGCTTTACTGAACCTGCGAGCAGACCATGGATGATGTCAAGATCAAGACACGGACGGGCGCGCTCTGTATGCCGTGCTGTGTTTATATGAAAGAACAGTGCTGACATCTGGCATTGGTATAGTGACCTTACTGTCTGCGGCGATCATCCTGGCTTTCACTATGATGGAATTCATTGACTACCGACGAACGATTATTGACACATCTGTCGTCGTCGACCGCAGCCGAGGCGAGCGGCTCACGGTCCACTTCAACGTCACCTTCCCCCGAGTACCATGTTACCGTGTGTACCCGAAACTTCGCTCGTCCGCCCTCTGACAATTGGATCACAGTGCTCTCGCTCGATGTTATGGACATTTCGGGCGAAGTACAGCGCGATATTTCACACCATGTCATTAAGACGCGCCTCAATGCAGATGGTTCTTTTGTGCCCAACTCTGCCATTGCGGAGATGCGCAACGAGATCGACAAGCTCAACGAGCAGCGCTCGGCGGGATACTGTGGATCCTGCTACGGCGGTACGCCGCCCGAGGGTGGCTGCTGTAACACCTGCGACCAGGTCCGTCAGGCGTATGTCGCGCGTGGGTGGTCGTTCGGAAACCCCGGCGCGATCGAGCAGGTACGAGCCTTTCTTCGCTTCCAATGCGCTGTACTGCGAGATGTGATATTGAAGCACGATGCATGACACAGTGCGTGGAGGAACACTGGTCGGAGCGTCTGCAGGAGCAATCCAGCGAGGGCTGTAACATTAACGGTCGAGTGCGTATCAACAAGGTTGCGGGTAACATTCAGCTGTCCCCCGGCCGCTCCTTCCAGGCCGCCGCCTCGAACATCTACGAGCTTGTGCCATACCTGAAGGAGGATGGCAACCGTCACGACTTTTCGCACACTATCCACCGGCTCCAGTTCTCGACGGATGACGAATACAACCCGGGCAAGGCTGCTGTGTCGAAACGTCTGCGCGAACAGCTGAACATCGCCCAAAACCCACTCGATGGACACATTGCTAGGGTGCGTCAGTAAGACCGAAGTATCATTGTGGCCGAAGCCTGATGGACTCGAGCAGACCTCTAAAGCCCAGTGGATGTTCCAGTATTTCCTCAAAGTTGTCTCCACGCAGTTTGTCGCACTGGATGGTCGCAAGACGCAATCGCATCAGTACAGCGTCACGCAGTTCGAGCGCGACCTTTCAACTGGCCACGGCGGCCAGACGGCCGAGGGCGTTCAGGTCCAGCATGGCGGTGCCGGCGTGCCCGGTGCGTTGAACAACGTCTTCGAGACGTAGAGTTTGTTGGCTAAATCAGCTTATAGGCGCATTCTTTAACTTCGAGATCTCTCCCATCGAGGTTCGCCATATCGAGACGCGTCAATCCTTCGCGCACTTCCTTACTTCGTGCGTTGGCCTTCTCCCATCCGCACGTGTTTATGTTGATCTTGCTGCAGAACATGCGCCATTGTCGGTGGCGTACTTACTGTCGCTTCGATCGTCGATGGTGTCCTCTTCGCGACGCAACGTAGCTTCAAGAAGACCGGCGTCGCTAACGGTAACGGTCACACCAGTGGCAAGCTGATGTGAGCCTTCAGGCCTGTGTACATTAGCGCTAGCACCTAGTCAGTGGACACGCCAGCGGATTATATTATTGGGCTAGCTGGTTGTATGGTACAGTGCGTGCATTATCATGCCCCCATGACCGGATGTCCTGTTGCGAGACATGACCCGGATGAGGAGAGATTGCGGGGGGAAATCGGATATCAGACGCCTGCATTCCAGAGGCGTCGAGTCGAGAGCTGGGCTTGAGGGGAAACTAAGCAATACAAGTCATGATAAAGGGGTAATATGAGAGACTCGAGCAGGCCCCTGGATAGTCGTTGTTTGCGGAGGTACAACGCTGGTGATTCTGCAAATGACGGGTAATCGAGGTATATGAGGGTTTGAGAGCCTCTGCGTAGTAGGATTGCCCTCGGCCTCTACTATTCCAGCTAGCTTTGTTTCCACTGCTCAAGCATATTTAAGCGATAAGCGAGGCCATTTATAAAAAAAGTACCAGGCGAGAAAGGGATCGATGAATTGCAGAAACCCTGGTGTAAAATCTTCAACCTTGACCTTTGTCCGCGGCAGGTCTTCTGGATGAAGAACCTGAAGAGCCTTATCGACACAAGTCACCGTCCCACTGCCCCATGATTGGAAACGAGAACTGGCGACCTTTTCCGGAGTGGAATATTTCGATGTGAAGTCGGCTCCGCGCTTTTGACTAGCATGGAAGACTACATAGGGCGAAGTCCGGGCTATAGGGACTAGATGGGAGACAACACGCAAGGGCGTGTCGTGTATTCTACTTGGTCCTAGCCTAGGATATGTCATGGTGCTTACCATATAACATTCATTTCAACGCCGAACTTGTGCTCCTGACTTGGTTCTGCGGCGGGCAAAATCTGGAAGAAGTCCACAAGGAAATCTGCGTGAAATCGCCTTCATGGACCTAGCCTTCGCGGCGAAGGTTATATGCACAAGGGTATAATATAGTAGAGCGAGGGTCAAAGTCAAGAAGGCTCAACGTACAACATTCTACGCGTCCTACTGCCACGCTAGAATTTGCGAAGGGCTCCGTGGCCATGACTCGGCAGAGATACCGTTAGTGAATAGGCCGTAAGAGGCGCGCACGTCTCTAGTGTTCGTTAGCAACACGTCGCAGCGAACCTGGGACATGACAAGGCATCGTGTTGGATATAGCGTAAAGTGGCATAGCGAATCGTGAGGACAGGACGACGTGCGAAAGCGAAGTGCACAGAGCCTGAAGGCCCGAAGAGCTGGAGTATGAGTATGGGAAGTATCATCGCCGCTTTTTTGTGCGGCTCGCTGCGGGCGTTTTCGCAGTCGCCGCGTCCGCCGCAGCTTTACGCTTTCGTCCATTCGTAGCGTTCGCTACGCTCCGCGGGGCACTCGCAGTACCTCTCGCGCGTGCTGAGACGGTTTTCTGGCCATATATTTCCTGAGGATTCTCCTGCAGTCGCCAGATACCATCAGCCCGCAACTTGGCAACCATGGCACAAGGTGAAGTGCGTACCTCGACACCCATCGCGAGCTCGTCCTCCTCGTCATCTTCTGTCCCGCTCTCGTCTTGTACAGCGCGCATCACCGCAGTTCGCCTTCTCCTCGTCCTATCCCCGCCCTCAATATATTCCCCACTCCCATCCTCGTCCTCATTCTCTGCGTCGCTTGCTTGTGGACGTTTAGTGCGTGATTTGGGTGTTGCACCCGACGTGGTGTGTCTCTTTGTCGGCAATAGCACATGGGGTGCGGGATCCGGCTCTTGTTCCAGCAGTCCGCCGTCCTCGTCCTCCTCTTTTACAGGGAGCTCAAACGTCGCATGAACGCGCCGGACGACCATTGGTCCAGGAGTCTGAGGCGCAGCAGGAACAGAGGTGCCTGCGCGGGTCGATGTGGAAGGACGTGGCTTCCGGGGCGAACCAAGAGGTATGCTCTCGAGCGGTGGATGAACGAGAGCTGACGTAGACGCGCGTGCTAAAGGGTTTTGCTTGCGAACACTGGGAATCTCGGTGGTGCGGCTGCGGGGTGTTATGGACGCGGTATATGTGCCCGCTTCCCCCTGTACAGGGAAGAGGGTCAGACGCACAACGCCCACTTGAAACGGCCTGCAAAACGTGAGGGAAGGACATGCCTCAGGGAGCAGTGAGTTGAGGCGCGAGGTAAGGTGACTACGTTCGTGATCTGCGCGCATGAATTGGGCCTTCCAGTCTCTCACTTCGAGACGGGAGGATTCTTCGAGGCGGAGGCAATGATCTTTCCATTGTTGGACTTCTTCCCGGAGGTGATCAATGAGCTGGGATTGATGCGAGTGCTACAGAAAAATAAGGAGTCTAGTCAGAGAAAATCGATCAGAAGTATGCATAGACCCACGGCAATGTCCACTTTCTCAAGCTGCATGGTGTAAGATTGAACAAGCAAGTTCAATAAAGGGGGCTAGCTCACCTCGGCTTTCCATCTATCCACTTCAGCGCTCCATTCAACATCTTTCTGCTTCAGTCTGTGCGTTTCTACGAGTGCAGCGTCCCGTTCTTTCCTCAATGCGCGCACGTCATTCTCCATCTCCGTATAACTCTTGCGCGACTGAGATTCATACGAGCGCAACTAGTATAATCCCGTTCAGCAAATATCTCCGACTATCAGAAAGACTCACAGCGGTAAGCGTTGCTTGCGTTATGTTCTTAAGAGCATCTGCAAGTGCGGCGGAGGGTTCAGCCATGGTAAACACGGGGATGGTGGGGGTTGCGAGAGACGAGATTCCTCGACGCGTCCGGGTCGTGACAGCCCACCGTCACGTGGGTCGCGTTCCTTCTATTCGACCATGATGAGCACCGTTCCCGGTTCTAGCGACAAAACATTCTCACCGCTCGACGGCAGAGAACAGCCTGTAATGCCGTCTGTTGCATACCAGGCTCAGACGACTGGATCTCTATGGGGGGACTTGAAAGAGGCCGTAAAGGTGCGTTTGTACTGGATCCAGGCCGCTCTGTGGTCGAGTGACGCGTCTGGAGGCAGAGACTTTCGTTCGATGATTTCAATCGCATTGGCGAAATTCCTTGTGCTAGAAAGAGCTTTCTTGTGGGTATTGCAAGTGGTGCGGGTATTGGGGCCGTGCGTGGTATATCCGTCGGTGCGTCCGGCTATCCGCTGCTCACTGCCCATGGTCTAAATGAGTTCATACCTTTAATACAGGCCCTAGGAAAGCAGCACACTGGGCTGTAGGCACTTGGATGATCGTTTCTATAGGCACCTGGTACGTTTCGTCGTGTCCCATACTCTTCCCGCTCACACCCCATCTCAGGGAAATCTGCCAATCTAACTTGAGAGAAGAACGGAGGAAGATACATAGGGTCGTCGAAGAACTACCAAAGCGCATGATTAAGAAGGAAGCCGAGAACTTGTCCGAATCTACACCAGCAACACTACCTCCTCGTCCCGAGCTGGAGTCAACCAAGACACAATCGTCCTGGTGGCGTTGGTAGTTTCTTAGCTCTGGTGTCTATAGCCGATGGAGAGACTAGTGCTTCGGTGGTACATATATGCAATCTAGGCTTTAACGTCACGGCGCGCCACCCCCCCTTTCCTCCGTTAGCATCGATTCCCTTAGTCGGTGTAATATATAGCATAGTCCGCGAACCGTGAATGCTCAAGTGCCGAGGTCCTTACACCCGACTCGATCCCGCAAGGACACCGGATGACCAATCAGCTGCCCAAATCTCTGCGTTCCATTTCTCGATAAGTTTGGGATCATCCTGGAGGAAGGCAGCATGGGCGGGAGTGCACATTGGACGCAATGAGTGTACGAACCCTGAATTTGGCCTGGAAGTCAGTGAAGCCCCCCCGAAGGATGCAGATGTCCTGCGATGGATGCTTCCCTTCTACACGAAGATTGTCGCACGTCTCTGCGAAGATCTGCGAACACTGTGAGAGCATTGCGGACACTCGCGCGTGCAACGCACCCGCGCAGCCTTTGGACCTCTGCCCTGTGTCAGACAGCCTCGGCTACCTCATCGAGTGACACTAACCGGGCTTGAGAGAGTGCACAATGAAATATTACCGTAGGCACGTCCTTCGTCTTCTCAACAAGGTCATTCACGCTGTCGAGGAAATCGGCGGACGGGGAGTGATGACTGTGGAGAATGTGTCCGCCAATGCGGTCATTGTCGCGCACATCGACGACGACATAATCTTTATGCGGCTGCCTGTCGCTCTTCATGATCCTCGCCAGTTCCTGGGAGGAAGTTAACGGGACATTGGTGATTTGAGGGTGAAAGGAAGAAGTCGAACGTCGTACATCGCCTGTTATGTATCTGGGGGGCATCGTCCCGTATCTCTCGAGGATACGCTGGGATAAGTAGGATAGCGCACGGATGGATGTTGATCTATACAGTACGGAAACGTGAATAGATTGACGGTGGTAGTCCAAGGGAGATGCACGTTCGTCTGTTGGGGTTAGGTGAATGTGGACCACGTGGGAATATCTTGTCGGCGAGAAACGCGTTCGCGAACTTCCATTGCCAGCACGACCAACCGATCCGTCCCGTTCCATATTCTTCCCTCAACCACCACCTCCTTCCCCTTACATCCTTCTCTAGCATGTCCTTCCCTCAGCCCGTTCCCCCGTCCTGGAAGGCATGTCTTTTTATCGCGTTGTATATGGTTTGCGCCACGCGTACTGACATACCCTAACTTCGTTAGGACCTTGGCAAGTCCTCAAATGACCTCCTCGGCAAGGACTACCCCTTCAACGAGGCTAAGCTTGAGGTCAAGACCACGACCCCCTCCGGCGTCGTCTTCCGTGTCTCCGGAAACCAGGACTCCAAGTCCGGCCTCATCCTCGGCGACATCGAGGCCAAGTACTCCAATAAGGCTCACGGCCTTACTCTTACCAACACCTGGACGACGACTAACACCCTCAAATCGCTTGTCGAGATTGATAACCAACTCGCCAAGGGCCTTAAGATCGACGTCAATGCGTCTGTCACCCCCGACAAGGGCACCAAGGGTACTCTCCTCAATCTCATCTACAAGCAGCCCGGTGTCCACACCCGCGCTGTACTTGACGTCTTCAAGGTACCTACACTCGTGACCGTGCTATGGCGTGCTTCCACTGATCTGTCGCGTCCCCGTCAGGGCCCGACCATTACCGCCGACACCGTCTTCGGCCGTGATGGCTTCCTTGTCGGTGCTGAGGCATCGTACAACGTCACCGAGGGTAGGCTCTCGCGCTACTCTGCCGCCGCCGGCTTCTCCGCGCCGGAGTACGCCGTGACGCTCCACGGCCTCTCGAACCTCTCCACCTTCGCTGTCAGCTACTACCACAAAGTTAACCGTGACGTCGAGGCCGGCGCAAAGGCCATCTATGACACCAAGGCCACTACCTCTGGTGTCTCACTCGAGGTTGGCACCAAGGCGTGAGTGCACACGATTTTGGGTGGTGACGTAGGGACGCCGTCATTGACATCACTTTTTTTGCACCAGATACCTCGATGACGCTGCGTTTGTGAAGGCTAAGATCAACAACGCCGGTGTCCTCGCTCTCGGTGCGCAGACTACCATTGCGCGGATTTCGAAATAGGTCCACTGACTCTGTTGTCGGGTAGGGTACACGCAATCCCTCCGTCCTGGTGTTAGGGCGTCCCTTGGTCTTGCTATCGACACTCAGCGTATCAACTCCATCTCCCCCGCCGGCGAGGTCCCGCACAAGCTCGGCGCGAACCTCGTCTTCGAGGCATGATCTTATGGGCATTGCTGGATGATTCCGGCGTGGTAACGATACTTTACCATCTCCCGTAAAAAGAAATAGCTCTGTAATGTCATCGAGCCGTGGGACAGAGTAGGTGATGTAGACAAATGTCATTCGGGGGTGCTGGCGCAGCGATCAGGCGGAAATCTTTCGATGATACAATACAGTAGTCTACATGTAGACAAGCAAGATGGGCATGCAGACGAGCGACAGAGCGATCACAAAGCATAAAACGGGTGAAACGAGAAGATCTAATCCGCCGACTTCTTCTGCTTCTTCTTTGCTGGCTCGCTCTCCTCACCTTCACGTGCTTTCGGCGCCGCCTTAGGCTTCGGCTTCGGCTTCGGCTTCGGCTTGTCCTCTGGTTCGTCGTCGACTTCCATCACATTCCCGTCGTCCGTCTTCTTTTGCTTGGGCTTTGGCTTCGGTGCGGCCTTTTTCGGTTTGTCATCCTCGTCATCCGCCTTTGCTTTCTTCGCGGGCGCCTTCGCTTTCGTCGCCTCCTTTTCCTTTTCTTTGCCCTTGCCCTTCGCCTTGACCGGCATGGACAAGTCGCCAGATGCGTCGGAAGCTGTCTCAGCACCGTCGGAATCCGAGTCGGATTCAGTCGGCGAACCGCCGTCAGAAGAAGATGCCTGGAAGTCATCGTCTGCGTACACAATGAAGTCAGCCAAGGTGACCGGAGGAAGCGAGGAAAGCGAGCACACCCTCTTCGCTATCGTCGTCGTCATCTCCCATGCGTCTAACGCGCGGCGCGACATCATCGTCGCTAGCGACGCTCTGCATCTCTTCATCTGAGTCGTCTCCGACCGCCGCCAGCATCATTTCCGCGTCAACCGCCATCTCATTCTTCAACCTCACTTTCTTCTCCTTTAGATACGTCTCGATTGGATCATACTCCTCTTTGTTGATCGAGCTGAACGTGTGCTCCGGCCCCGAGCGTGTGACGACGCGCATGTCGAACGTCCTGTTGGAGGTAGCACTGCCACCCACGCGAGAGAAAAGGACCTGGTGTACATCGGAGAGGTCGACGAGTACAGGCTGTTTGGAGACGAAGAAGATGTACTTGTCCAAGAGGAAGAGCTCGCCGGGAACAGCTTTGAGGTGCGCTTTGAGGCCCGGCTGTCCGTTGCGCGAGACGAAGGAACCGCCGGAGATGATCTTTTTCCCTGACAGAGCACGGAAGATGCTCGAGACGACCTCGAAAGTCGGGTCTTCGTAGTTCTTCTTGAGACGCTCATGCTTGGCAATGTCCTCCCTACAATGCAGACATGTGAGAAGTGGATGACAGAAGGAGTGGTGGAAACGCACTCGCTCATGTTGAGCTCTGCGGTGGTCTCCTCTTCGCGATTGAACTCCATGACAAGATACTGGTATCGCGTCTGACCTTGACGGATCGGCATGCTCAGACCAAGCTGAAACGACGCTGTGAATTCTCAGCAAGAACATGCACTAAAGAGGATACGCACTACAAAAAGGATGCGTAGATCGTCCTTCGGGAGCAGGAAGAGCTTTGAGATGCTCTGGTACGCTATCTTGTAGTCGTACGTCTTGCCACGCAACCTTAAGAATTCGGGGAACATATCCACATCGTAGCGTCCACGGGGCGTCGTGACGAGAACTTCCTCGAAGCTGATAATCATGCTGCCCGTCGCCTGCCCAAGCTCCGCCTTCTCCTTCACAGCGTCGTGGAATGCCTGAGCGGCGGTCACCTCGTCATCCTCTTCCACCTCCGCGTCAGACCCTGCGTCCGAGCCGCGCGCTTTGGTCGCCTGCCCGGGCACAAAAAAACGGATCTCAACCATTTCATCAGGCTGGCCCTTCGCCGCCTTTTTGGAAGAAGGGTGGAATTCGAGGGAAACCTCAGTACGGCCGGCAATGTTGGAGTTGTTGACGTTGTTGAGGGGAAGCTCAAAGGCAAGCTTGTTGGAGACGAGAAAAGCGAGGTCTTGGCCTGCAACGAAGCTTCAAGCTTCAAGCCCTAGCAGAAAGGGCAGCTACGCACCCCGGAAGTCTGTCTCGCCCCAGTTCCAGCCTTTAAACGAAACCTCCGTCACCTCCAGTGTGACCCCAAAGTGCTGCTTTATTACGCTAGTTATCTTTTCTTGATCCTGCAGGGCGATTTTAGTATAGCGTATGCGTCGAAATCCGCGAACGTACTTCGCGCTCGAAACCGTCAAAGGTCTCTCGACTTCGGTCTTTGAGGCCAATGCGGAGCTGATAACCGCGTGCGACACGAAGCCATTGTGCCCATTTAATATTATCGGCGGGCATGTTCTGGTCTTTCCCCTCAACACTTTCCGAACGCCATGCCATGCCGCTGCTAGCTATGCGGAAGCCTGTCAGACACCATTAGCGTTGAGACCTTTCGATTAATGGGCGGAAATAGTATATCGCATACGTCCAGGTTGATTAAAGAAGCCATGATAAATGCCGTCGAACTGGGTGCTCATAGCGGTCAAGAGCAGAAACTTCAAGCAGGACGCGTGAACTCGACGCGGCGCGTCCAACAAGCGCGTTCGCACTGTCGGATTCCCACACTCCATCCCGTTCGTGTCTTGCTTCTTTCTTTGATCTCCTCTCGTACGCGCTGCCTCCAGCTGGAGATCGTCGTCTAGAATGGACATCGAAGCGTTATCGCGCGATACTCAAGAGCGTACCTTCTGCAAATGGTAAGCAAGGACACTGCCTTCGCCCCATCCATAGGCATATCCTTAGATCTAGGCTCAATACGAAGCTTGAGGCGAATGGCTGCCCACCCATGAAATCCCTCAGAACTGATCTCTGTGATGGCGTGCGCTTCATCCAGCTAATGGTGTGTTACAATACCTCCTCCATAACTAGCGCATCCGCGCTCATACAAGATGCACCTCGTAGGAAATAATGGGTGCGCAGCGCCGTTGTTGACCCGTTTATCTATGGCCACGCTCACATATTGCTTGTGCAGGTGACGTATCTTTGGGAAGGTACAACAAGAATCCACGAATGCGCGTTCAAAAGGTAGAAAACGTCAACAAGGCTCTCGAATTCATAAGTTCTCGGGGCGTCAAATTAACGAACATCGGCTCTGAAGGTACGAGATGCTTGCACACACCGCTGATCATAAATGAACACCATGGTCTGCCAGACATCGTCGATGGAAACCTCAAGCTGATCCTCGGTATGATCTGGACTCTCGTTCTTCGTTTCACGATCGCCGACATCAAGTGCGTCTCTTCGCGCGCTGTGCCTGCGCCTGCATTGACGTGCTGAAGTAACCTGCTTTTGTTTTTGTTCCAAGCGAGGAGGGTCTTTCTGCTAAGGAGGGATTGCTTCTGTGGTGTCAACGTAAGACGGAAGCGTACAAAGAAGTCGATGTGCAAGATTTCTCGTTTAGTTGGTCGGACGGTCTTGCGTTGTGCGTCGTCCCCAAACCTACTAAATTGACCTTAACGTCTCTTTGCCGTCAGATGCGCGCTTATTCACTGCCACCGTCCTGATCTTCTTGACTACGATCGCCTAGACAAGGTATGCCAATGTCTCTCCCCCATGCTCGTAGGCTTAGTCTGCGCAGAACGACCCACACGGTAATACACAGTTAGCATTTGAGGTGGCACGAGACCATCTCGGCATTCCCGTAAGCGGGCCTCCTCGAGATAAGAAGCGAATGGCCAGAGACTCACCTCTTTCGCAGCAACTCCTTGAGGTGGCTGACCTCTGCGACTCGAAGAAGCCGGATGAACGTAGCGTCATGACTTACGTTGCCAGCTATTTCCATGCTTTCTCCTCGCAAGGTGCCTCCTTACACCATAATGCGTCAGCAGCACGTTTCCTTATCATACCTCTCAGAACAAACCGAGACTGTATCACGTCGTATCGAGAAGTTCGCTGAACTGATGCAATCGCTCTGGGTCAGCCGCAACGACTACGAGCGGCGGGTCCGCGCTGTATGTCCCCTCGTAATGTCATTCCCACCAGTGCTGATAAAGCTGACAGTTATTAGCTGCGTTGGCCGAGGTCCAAGACAAGTGGGATGCGACAAAGTTCTCTGGGACGTACGCTGATGTCAAGGAGCACTCGGCGAACCACGCCGCGTACAAGAAGACGACAAAGCGGCAGTGGGTGGCGGAGAAGCAGGATATTGCGACGCTGTTCGGGAATATTCATACGAAGCTCAGGACGTATAGGATGAGGGAGTATGTCCCACCGCCGGGTTTTTCTCTTTCGGCAAGCGACCCTCTCAAAAGCTTTCTCCCAATCAGCTGATCTCTTAACACAGGATGTAGACGAATCCTGGAACCAACTTTTGCACTCTGAGGCACGACGATCCCGTGCTATTAACGCGAAAATCAGAGAGTAAGTCGCGTTCGTAGCGCTTAACGGCACACCGTTAATGTTCCCATAGGATCCAAGATTCGCTGCGTAAGAAGTTCGCGGATCTTGCCAACGACTACCAGAAGCGCCTACAGAGTGTCTCTGCGGAGCTATCCGCGATCGAGGGTCCGTTGGAGGTTCGTATCTCGCTCGTCCCACTTTTGATCGCTCTCACTTGTGGTATCGGCTTTCGCAGGAGCAACAGAAGCAGATCAGTCAAGTACAGGCGCGAATACCGGTTCTTACAGAGGCTTTGAAGGCGGTAGAGAGTGCCGAAGCAGAATGTGACGCAGCTAAAGTCGAGGAGAACGACTACACCGTGTATTCGTGCCAAGACCTGGAGTTCGAGCTCGAGCTTGTTATTCAGAGTATCGGGAAGAAGTTTGCGTTTGTTGAGAACCAGGTGTGTCAGCTACGTTCATCCTACTGCGTTGGCGCTGCTGATGGACTGAGGCAGATCGTATCGAGGAATATGACGAACCTCACCCCAGCACAGCTCGAACAGTTCGAGAGCACGTTTAGATATTTTGACCGAGACGAGACGAACACCCTTACAATTTCAGAGCTCGCGGCAGCGCTGGCTAGCTTGGGTATTGTTTATGCAGTACGTATACATTTGCTGCATGGTGGGAACTCTGAACTGATTCTCAGGAAGGATGAAGATATGGATATCATCTACGAGCAGCTTCTGCAGAACTATGGCGCCATAACTTACGAAGCGTTCATCAACCTCCTGGTAGACATCACTGAAGACCAGACGTCCATCGATCAGCTACGCGAAGCATTCCAAGGCGTGTCCGGTAACAAAGTTCGTCAACGGCCTCCAAGCTCTTCCCACTACATGACTAACATCCTGTCGTACACAGCCCTTCGTGACAGAGCTCGACCTCCGCCTAGCACATGTACCAGCCAGTTGGATTGATTATCTGCGCGACGTAATACCGTCGACACTCAACGAGGTCGGCGAACCGCAGTACGACTATGAGGCGTGGCTCGACTCCGTTTTCGAATAGATTAAGGTAGGGAATAGGGTATGGCCTCGGAAGGACCAAGTAGCCTGTGTTTTACTGTATTCGTAGAATTAGTCTGTTGTGCAACTAACTTCAGTTTACCTTGCAGTGGAATCTTGCCTGAGCTGCGTGCAATTCGAGAGTGGCGCATATGAAAGGATACAAGGACAACGCTGTAGCGTGTGTAATAGGTATGTACGAGAGGTGGGTATGCGGCACTAGGTGCGACTAGCAAATATAAATGAGAATACGCAGACTATGGAACGTGCGCGGTATACAGATTGGATAGCAGATCGATGTCGGGCGGGTACAAAACGACATGGGCCGGAGCTAAAATGGGAGAAGGTAAATATACGTAGCAAAGGAGTGCGATGGTTGCCGGCATAGGCGCGAACACGCGTAGAAGACGAATGAGTGGAAGGGCCTGAGCGGTCGCAAGGAACACGGCCACACTCAGACTAGCGTGTCGCAAGCAGCGAGCCAGGTTCAAAGACATGCATTGGCGGAGAGTACACGGGAGCCGCTGGGGCCGAGACGTCGAGCAGTGGCTGCGCTGGTCGTGCGCCTTTGCGCGTGCCAGAGCGCATAAGCGCTTTGGCGCCACTTGCGACAATCCCCGCCGCCGAGCCTTGGGGCGTCGAGTGGATGACGTTACGCTCCTGGTTGATGATGTAAGAGCGCGCGAGCATGACCTTCTCGATCCACTGCTTGCCGTCAGTCTCGCCGACGGCAAAAACGTGCATGTAATCGTTCTTGTTTTCAAAGAACGTGATGTTGTCCGTCGACTTGACAGCGAAGACAAAGAGCTTCGACTTGCCGGGCCGCGCGACGCTGTACGCGTCAAAGTTGGAGACCGAGCAGAGGAAGACCTCGTCCTTGCCCTGTATGAAGCGCCCGGTTAGCTGGTAGCATGGGAATGCGATGCGGAGAGCACGTACGGTTTCCTTCTTCGCGAGGAAAAGACCCTGCTCCCGCAGCTCGAGCCAACGCTTCTTCCACGAGCCACGTTTGACCTCATATTCAACATATCCCGCACGCCTGGGCGAGCTCGACGGAATCGCACTCGGATGCAGCACGTTCACAAATGGTGTCTTCCGTGCAAGCAACGCATTGTTCATGCGCTCCTTGTCCCAGCTCTTGAGGACGTCGGGCACCAGCTCGAAGCCACGTACGGGGCGCTCCATGTTGAGATCCTGGCAGATCTCGAAGAGCATCCACCCGCCGATGCCTGCCCACTCCGCTAGGTGGCCTTGCTGCGCGAGACAGTTGAGCACGTCCTGTGCGGTCGTACCGGGGCCAATCTCAACCATGTGAAAGCATTGCAAATCGAAGACGTAGATGCGTTGCTGCCATGCGTGGGGCTTCTGGGGAGCTGGTTCGCGTGAGACGATCTGGAAGGTGTTGTTGGATAATGGAAGCGGCGGTGGCGGAGGATTGGAAGCCGAGGGTGCACTCGGTCGGCGGAGCGAGCGCGAGCGAGCGGACTGTGATCCGGACGCCTCGTCGACGCTGGGCCGGGAAGAGGTCGACGTATGGGTGGCGCTGGTGTGTTGGACAGCAGGCACTGGCGCAGGAGATAATTCGCGATGAGTGTGATTCCGACGCGCGCGGCTGTTTGCTCGGCTGAGCGACGTGTTAGAGGTGGGTGCGAGGGCCGGTGACATAGGCGGGCCAGCAGGCGGCGGGGCTGGCGCTTCCGGGGTGCGAGTCCGGTGGAAGGAACGCATCGGCTTAAGGGTGCGCGCCTTCTGGTCCGAGTGACGCAGGCCAAACTCATCGACACTAGGTCCACGCGAGTGTTGATCGACGCCGAGGTGCTGCACTAACGACGGGCCGGAAAACGGCTGCGCGTTCATGAGACGCTTCGCTAGTTCATCTGGATGGAAGGGCTCGTGACTCTTGGATGGCATCTTCGAGCTGAGCGTGTTCGCGCGTGCGCGTGTCCGTGGGATGGGGGCTGTCGCAATAATATCCTGTGTTCCTGCCTGCATGCGAACCGTCGCGGCGGGCTGGTGCCCGGTCTGTGGCATCGGTGGCAATTCGCTCTGCCTCTGAGTTGGACCGTCGCGTGAGGAAGGTCGTGAACGGCTCTGAGAGCGGCGCATGTCGGTCGAAGGGTAGGCGGACGGTGGTACTGGCGCTGTCATCTTGGGCAGGGACGGCTTATGCCGCATAGACCGCTGGCGACGGCGCTCCGTCGTCTCGTCGCGGACCTGACGGCGAATCGAGCGCTGGGCCTTGAGAGCGGTGGGGATGCTCTTCGCCAGCGGGACGTCGTCGTCTTCATCGGTGCTAGCCGAACCGCTCGTGGGTCGCGGGACGATCTTCGGCTCAGGGTCTCCCTCTTCCTCCTCTTCCCCCTCGGACTCAGACGTGTCCGAATCAAAACTAGGGGATGCCCCAGCCGACGACCGTCCTCGGCGATCGTGGCGTCGATCATCGTCATCACGTCCGTGACCGCCAGCTCCGCCACCACCATGACTCCAACCGTTACTCCCATTGCTCTGCCCTCGTTGACGAGATGACCAATTGTAACCGTTGGATGTGTCACGATACTGGCCGTTGGAACGTGAGCTGGGACTCTGTCCATCGGGTGCGTCGGAGGGCTCGCAGTCAAAGGCATCGTCACCCTCGAGCGCTTCTAGCGCGTCTTCAAATTGGTCAAGAGAGGAGCTGGATTGAAGGTTAGGCTGCATAGCCTTGGGAGCGCGCAACATATCATGTGCGTCGGCGTCGAAGTCCTCCGGACGTAGCTCCGCATCGAACTCCTCGCTCCCAAAGTAGGCCCCGGGCATGACGTAAAGAGTATTGTACGGCGTGTACGGTCCATTTTCGAAGACATGGAAATCACTGTCCCCGTCATACGAAGGGGACGCCGGCTGGGTTGGGGACGTCTCGGTGGAAGAGCCTTGTGAGATATCGAGTGGCGCATTGGAATGAATGGTGCTGGTCGAGGCAGAGCGAGAATGGGTGAGTGCCGAGGCTATACCCGAGACCATGTCATGAACGGCGGAGAACATTTCAGAGGCGTCGGCGGGTGTGACATCGGGATTGAAAGGGAGAAAGGTCGGCGACTGGCACATATACTCTCCATCGTGTGAAATGGGTTCCGGAAGAGGCTCCCAGGCGGTAGGGCTCGGGAACCGTCCACTAACCGCCCCAGGACGTGGCGCGCCGGCAGTATCCGCGAGTCTGTCCGAAGACAAGGAAGGTGCCGACGGCTCCCTTTCATGACTGTCCCAGCCCTGGCAAGTGAGGGGAGACCCAGTAATTCCGTCCATGAATGTGTCCTCCTTGCCTGTATCATCCTTGACCCAGGGCCCAGCCAAAAGACTAGCACCGACGGTGCCAGCCCGATTCTGAAATGAAAGAAGCCAGGCGGATGTGAACGTACTTCATACTTCTCGAAAAATGAAACTCACATGGACGGGACCCATCCAATCCACTTCTGCAAGCAAATTGAACGATAGGAGTGTCGGGTTCGATTTGGTCGCCGGCCGCTTCTTGGATTTCGGCGGGTCAGCAAGACGGTCCGACATTCTCGAGCCGAGCACATCCAACGTCGGCATGGAAGAGAATGAACGCAGGGTCCGGCCATGATGTGTGCCCGCAGAGCAAGGCGGATGGCGGAAGGTGGATGAAGAGGTAAGGTTTAGAAAAGGTTGCCCTTGGGGCTCTGATTCGCCGAAAGCCGTCTTAAACGCACAAGTGGACATGGCAGGCACTCTGCTAAACGCCGTCTTAAGTGCGGACCCAGGCGCCGTTTGGAAAACAGAAAACGGGTCTTCGTGGGGGGAACTTGGCCACGGAGGCGAGAACAAGGGTTGTCCATGGTCGACAAGAGGATGCAGATGGAGTTCGTGTGCCAGAGCTTGCAGTGACGGGGAAGGACATATCGGAGATGGTTGTATATCGACCGGTGAAAGTGCGAGGGCAGGATGTAAACGGAAGGGAGGGCGGGGCTTGCGCTTGGTGATTATGGGCCGGTCAAAGGAGTGGACACAGCAAGAGCTGTCGACGCTGTCCGACGCAAGTAACGACGAGGAGGAAACGGGAACCAGTCCGAGAACGTCCTACATGTTCTAGTATTAGTACGCGAAGAGTGGGAGGGGAGCGCGTCGACAGTGCGGAGAGGGCGGCGATCAAACCGTAATGGGGAAAGAGACAACTCACCGAGGCTTCGCGCGGGTAAGAGGACTTTAGCGCGCCAAAGAGGTCGGAGAGGTCTGGGATTGCCTGTGCAGGGAAGGGGCGGGAAGGATCGTCGGGGAGATAGTCTGTGCTGAGAGCGTAGGGGGAGTAGTGAACCGGGCAGGACTCGAGACAAGGGATCATCAGGCGATCCTCTGGATGTTGTCGGGAGAGCGACGGCATTAGAGTCGCACGGCGGTGACCTGCACCGGGAACACTGTCGAGATGCATGAGGCTACGATAGACCGTTTTTCAAATTCACGTCCGAGGCCGTCGTCGTTGTCACTGGCGTCGAGGTTTGAAGCAAGCGCCTTTGGCGGGATGGTCGACTGGTCCCATCTATACTTTGCCGAACAAAGTTAAATAAATTTGGCCAGCAACCGTTGCCCGTATCTCCGCAGTCGACCGACTACGAACAATCGCTCCTTGGCCCGGGTATCCTCCCTCAGGCTAGCTTTCCTTCTCTGCTCTCCTCGCTCCGTTTTCGTCTTTGTTTCATCCCTCCCACCATTATTTTAATTTTCCTGCTGAAAATCTCTCAAACGCGGCAGTAGTGTCCCCGCGTCGCCGGACGGCCCAGGCTTCTGCCAATTTGTGGCGCGCCGCAGGTACGCACATTGAGATACCATTCACAGAACGAAGCAACGCCCACACGTTAGATGCTGTACGATAGACGTTGTTGCTCGGCGTCCAAACCTTCCTTCTGGAGCATCCGAACAGTTTTTGCGACGCGTTCATCGCTCCGGCTGCCGGCAAGGTCTCGTTTAGCCCTCGGTTTAGCCAGGACGTCAACAGCTCATGCGCAGTATGCAGAGCTCTAATTGGGGCTCTACAAACCCATACTTTAGTGTGGCGCAAGTAGCGCACCTGTTGCCAAGCAGAGCAGCTGGTTTCCATACGATAGTGGTGGTAGTACTGTAGCAACATGGAATTTACAGTACGAGAGCGTGTAAGATCGTCGACCCGAGGGGTTAAATGACAATATCAACTTTTTGATCCGGGCCTCCGGCCGCCCTGACAGATGCAGACAGAACGAAGTCTTTTCGCTTCCGTCATCACACGTCACATCATCGCCGTCTGTCAGCGGCAATCTCGCCACGTTCAGGGCCTGCTCAACAGATTGTGGACCTCCCATCCATATCTACTTCAAGTACGTATCCAGAACCTATGCCCCCGGAACTTCCTGGTTTCTACTTCGACGAATCTCGAAATCGCTACTTCCCACTCTCCTCCAAACCCAAGCCATTGGCATTTGGTTCTACACCCTCACTCGTACCCACCAAGCGTAGAGCGCCTTCCTCCGCAGCGTCGTCTAAGGGCAGCCTGAGATCGTCCCATCGCGTTGCCTCTGATCCCTCCGAACATGATGGTGGGCGGACGCCATCGAAACGCACGTCGTCTTGGCATGTACTCCACGAGTCATGGTTGTCGTGCTCTGGTAGTCATTTAAGGCGCAAACAACAGTACGAATCCGACCCGAAGAAAGCGCGAGCAAGCATAGCTGATACCGTGAACGTGCATTCACAGCGTGCTCGACCTTTCTCGGACCGCCGCAACGTCAGCTTGCAGACTGTTGAGATCTGACAACAAGTCCGCATTCAGCGCGCTCGATGTACGCTCGCCTCTTGCTGGGTCCAAGTATCACACATATATGCGCCCATGCAGATAATCGAAGTAGATGGTCGTGTGCGCATCTTTTCCGGTGACAAAGCCGGATTCGTCTGGACTGTAGAGGTGCCCGTCCAAGACTTCACAACGAACAACATCCCACATCTCCAAGATTCGTGGGTTCCAGAGAACTGCATGCCATGCCCGGTAATTCTACGTTGTGCTTCTAGTTTCGTTAACCAATTCGTCGCGCCAGGTCCTGAGTATCCACAGCTCGCGAGACAAAATTGTGTGAATGTGCTTCTCGACCTCATCTCAGCCAGCTCTTCTGACTCGGATCCCATGCAGTGCAACAGGAGAACGTGGCAAATTTTGCGCCTTCATTAAGGATATGCGCACAGAAGTGTATGTGTTTGCCAAAGAACTAGTTGAATGCAGTCTGACTGTCATCTTCCCAGGGCCATCGTAGCTAGCTATACCCCAGCAATTGTACGGAACGTGAACGCGACGGACTTATTTGAGTGGCGGTTGGCCCTTGGTATTAATGAATCGTGAATTTGCCTCATATGTATGGCTAATTCAACGGTTCAGGTGGAGAAGGCCGCGTCTGTATCATTAAAGACATCAACCAGCCTCTGATCGCGCGAAGTTATCGCACGAAGAGCGACGTACTGTCCCTGTGCCAAGAGCATGTGGGTTGCTAGCCGCGTCGTATTCGTCTGAATGGGTCACTCACAATAAGCTACCTGACTTCAGAATATGGTATATGCCGGCTTGCGCAACGACTCTCTCCTACGCTTCGATCTTCGGCAGCCGCATTCTCAAGAGGACAACATGATTCATCGGGGTCACTCGTCGCTTGTTCACCTTTCCCGCATACGAGAGTGGGAGCTTATAGTAGGCGCAATCGACGGCTCGGTGCGTACATATCCTGATCGTTGAAAACCTGTGCTTGATCATTGTGCAAGATTGGCGTCTATGACCTACGCTTTCACAAACCGACTCCGCTCTTGACGTTACACGGGCACAAAAACATTTGGAGACACGATCTTGTATGCCACACCTCATTCCTGAGTTCCTCGCGATACGATGAGATTCCTCAGCCCATCGCGATCACCCCGTCGCAAGACATCCTCTTCGCTGCAGGCATGGACAACCGCATCCGTGCCTGGTCGTTACGCACAGGCGCGCCGCTGTCACCGTCTACTCCCCCTCCCACTTCGACCTCCCTGATAACAAGGTCGGGCAACCTATCGAGATCCAACCCGCTCCTTGCGCAGTTCCAGGAGCCGCCAAGCGCTCTTCAGTTCGCGGAGATCGAAGGTAGAACATGCCTCTTCGCAGGCGTGGACGATCAGCTCTTTCAATGGACCCTTGGACACAACTTTGACGCTGCTTTCTGACGGACCGACCTCGGACTGCTTAGATTTGCATGTACTGCTCAGCTTTGGGGCTCTGATAGACACTGGATCATTGCTCTTCGAAGTTTAGATTCCATTGCCATCGTGGCGAGCAACGATGCGTGAGGGTTCGCGGTGCAGATATCTCCAGCGACCTTTCCTGAGAACTGCTCACGATCGGGCCTGGGACTGTCTAGTAAAAATTCAGGCCTGACCGAGGGAGTGCCTGCCTCGAGCTTGGCATCATGCCAGTGCGATAATAGAAACACAGGAAAAAATGCAGACTATAGCATTGTGTCTCTGCTAATGATCCCGGCTCGTCGCCACCAAACGCTTAGCGCTGTTGCGTTCTCACCGGCGTATTGGGGAATGGTTCTGTTGCTGATGATCACGGTAAAGCACACAGAAGGGCGGGTCGAGGTCGGACGCTCGACAGCAAGGGAGAGCTGAGTGAATTGCGAACGTTTTGATTCTGATTCCAGTGCAGAGGTGTACCAAGGTACCTACATATACGGGCAGAGTATGTACAGGGCTGAATGTGTTTGTACAAAATGAAGACGTTGCTTTGGTGTATGCTTTCTTCCTAGGGTATCACTTGCTCCTCCACGGTATGCTGCGGTCAAGTATTAAGATCACTATGAGCGCATGGACTCGCTGTCTTGTTCTGTGCGGTACTTGAGGAGACACCTGGCAGTCATAGATGCTACGGACCTTGCTCAGCGGTATCCGGAGGGATCTGTGACTTCTGGATTTCTTTCTCCTGTGCATAGTCCACCCAAGCCTTCTTGAGAAGAGCCTCTACGTCCCGCAGCTTCATCTTCTGCGAGATAGGCATCGGCAAGCGGGAGCGCGGCAGCGAGAGTTCGGTGCACTTTCGAACGTTGGGCACGGGCAAGTCGACCATCTGCAGGAAGTAGGCACCGAACGATAAGGCAGGAGACGAGGGACCAGCAGGATTCAGACCAGAAGAGGAGGCTTCCCGAGATATAGACGAGTAGGTAGTAGTCGTACAGCTCTTGTCGTTCGTGTCGAGGACGCTTGCGAGGGTAGGGAGCTTCAAGAGCGGTTCAGAAGAAGGGATCCAGGCTAGCGGCAAGATAGGCTCGTCACGAAGGACAGGATCGAGTAAGACAGGATCGATCGCAGGGCCGGAAACAGAGCAAGGCGTGAGAAGCGGACGGCGGATAGAGACGTCAGTCCAGTGAGGGACGGTGAATGGGGTGTCAGGGGCCTGCGTAGAGATGTGTATCGCCCCCGATGCGTCGACATCCAACGGTGAGAGCGGAAAAGGCGATGGAGTAGCAGAAAAGCCGGTTGATGTGAGAGACGGCGTCGGTAAGTCTTCCAAGTCTATGAGTGGAGGGCAGAAGGCAGCAACATTTGCCAAGCTAAGATCAAGTGCTGGCGGGATAGCGGTGCCTAGAAGCCGTATTCCGGAGGCGAGGGGACCTTGGATAGGCCCGTGACCAGTGCAAGAAAATCCAGGCAGAGACGCCGAAGTCGAGAGCACAGGGGTAGACGAAGAGGATGCACGCTGACGGTGGGACTTTCTGGGCTTTGGATTGTTCCTGCGTTTGTACCAAGACGTGATCCAAGCGGTATCTCTACTCGGGATTCGACATGGATCAGATATGGATAGGCGCGTCGAGAACTTACAGGCCAGTCTGGGCTGCGAGCTCAGCTTTTTGGAGAGCGGACGGTCGAGGACATTTTGCAAAGGCGGCTTCAAGGATCTGGCGCTGCTGAAGAGAGGCAAACGTTCCGCGAGAAGTGACGCGGGCCTGGGGGAGCGGACCAAGATCGTCAGCGGAGGACATTTGGGACGAGGAAGAGGAAGGATTGGAACTTGAAGCGGGCGAGAGAGCTGGGAGCAAAGGCCGTCAGCATGCTGACGCTCATCCGGACCTCGGACCGGGCCGGAAAGAACAGCTTTCGTTTCTTCTGTTTTACTGCGCCGCAGACAAGCCTCTCGTGCCTTTGTCCTCCGCCGTCCTCCTTCCATCCGCCGTACGACCCTGGCATAGCCAACCCCTTCGTTCTTTCTCTCTCCATCATGCCTTCAAGCAGGTCGAGCAGGCGCTCGTCGGCTAGTTCCCTCTCCTCCGTCGTCGCCGCCACCACTCCCCTGCTTCCTAACCACGATGAGGAATCAACCGCAGGCCTCGTTCTCGTTCCCGAAGACGAGCTCGAGTCGGCCTCGCGTGACGACTTTGAGCTCTCTTCTGACGATGAGATCGTCGACGACATCTCCGCCCGCCTCGAACGTCTCAAGGCATCCTCCATCCCTCCCCTCGAACCCGCCCGCGTCTTTCTCTACCTCCTCATCCCCTACCTCCACCTCGGCCCTTTCCTTCTTTCCACCTCCTCTCTTCCCCTCAAGTTCTCCCTCCCTGCTATCTTTGCCTTCGCCTTATGTGCTCTCGTCTCGCGCCGTCTCTCGTACATGATCACCAAGTATGTTCACAAGGCCGACCTCGAAGATATCGTTCTCGACGTCCTCGCGCGCGGTCCCTCCAGGGAGGGTGCGCGCGCTACCCTTCGGACGCTCGTACGCTCGATTACCACCACCTTTCGCGTCCTGCTTGCGGCCGTCTACCTCTCAGGTTAGCCTCCAGCTTTACCACGTCGTCGCGTCACGCCTCACACAACTGCTCCACACCACACAGCCGCCTCCACCGTCCTCCTGCCCTTATTCTCCAATGGGCTCGTCATCTCCTCCAGAATCCTACTAACGTTAGTCCTGGCTGTTATCACACTCCCGGTGACTTTCGCACCGTCCCTTGCCTCTCGCACGGTTCGGTATGCGACGTGGGTGTCCTTCACCGCGTATATCGTCTGGCTCGTGTCCGTCACGTTCGCACACGCACACGGTACGCTCGCACCGAACCCGCAATGGACCCAAGTCGGCGCCCTCTGGCACGGAGTTGGTGCGTGTTCACCGTCTCTTCGCGGGCCGGCGGTCTGCAGTCGCCGCGATAGCCAAGTCGGTCGCTAATCGGACTTATTCACAGCGCCTATTCTCTTCACCTTCACGTCCTCCTGGACACTCCCGCTCTACGCCGCCCTCAAAGCGTCCTCCCCGCGTCACACCGCCTCCAAACCGTCAAAGCGATACTCTTTCCAGACCCTCACCGCCGCATCGACCCTCCTTGGCGTCCTCCTCGTCCTCCCACTCTGCTTCTTCTCTGCACACCCCAACGCACCCGTGCGTGCCTCCGCCTCACCCACGCCTACCCCGAGCCTCGAATTCAACGTATCGCAGGACTCGCCGCGCCATCCGCCGCATGCACTCATCGCGACGTCCAATGCACTATCGCTCGTCTTGGCAGTCCCGATCCAGCTCATCACTGCCCCGCCTCTCCCCATCCCTGCGCATGTACGACGCGCGACTATGCTCCCGCTGTCCAAGCTAGCGCTCTTCACTATCACAGTTGTGCTCGCACTGCTTCCCCGTCCCGCCCTTGCCGTACAGTCAGACATCCTAATCGTGCTCGCCGTAGCGAGTACCTACGTTCTCCCCGGTACGCCTGCCCTTTCCCCACCCACATCGTCGAACTGGACTAACGCAATGCACAGCCGTCCTTCACATCATCGCGCACAACTTTCGTGCGCCGCTCTCTATCGTCCTTCCCGCTGGGCAAGGCTCCCCGCCCGGCGACGAGCTCCTTCGTCGCAAGGAACGCATGCTGCAGCGCCGGCGCCTCGGCAGGCGACGGGCGTGGGACGTGGTGGCATGGATGCTCGTGCTGGTCTTCGGCGTCGGCGGTGTGGCTGTGGCGGGAGGGGGAGTGGCCGGGGTGTGGTAGTTGGCAGGCGGGCTGTCGGCCATACGCCGTGACTTCAGGCGAGGTGTGTGTAAAGGGGCGCGCGTCTGCGACGCGTTGTTTCAGCAGGGTGCACGGACTGCTGCCCTGCTATCTGTTACTGCTACTACTACTACTGACTCGCTCATTTCGTGCCTCGCTCTGCCGGACACTGTATCTCTACCCTCCCGCCTGCCTAGGCGCGCGCGTCAGCGCACTCGCGCTAGATCTCGTCTTTGACATACTACCGCACCGCCGTACAGTAGGATCTGACATGTTGTTGCGTTGTAGTATGATGGTAGGATGCTTGGATACAGACAGCAGATCAGTCTAGATTCTCAATTGCTCCGTCGGAGGTGCCGCGAGGTACGCAGGACAGGAGAGCTGAATGCGCAGTATGCCACAGAGTCGGGATGCGCAAGGTGGGATCTTGGAGCCTAGACTCAGTTGCGATCTCGTATACCTAAGCCATGAGCCGCTCGTGGTTTCATGAGCCCTGGCGTACCGTACTTTGGGACATAGTGAATTGACTAGTGTATGGTACGGAACCAAGATAAACGACAGAGGTATACAGATCGACATACCCATGACAGTGCCGGAATGGCCTTTATTACCTAGAGAGTAACGATCGTTACCCCACGTACGAGTCATGTCCAATATGGGGCCTCCGTCCTCGCGGACAATAATACTACCAAACCAAACCAAACGACAGAGGAATGCAAGAATTATCAATCCGGGTAAAACGCGGTACTTGGGCTGGCGTTGAACTGCAGCGGAAGGTCACCGGGCACACGAGAAAAGAAAGGTTGTTTGAAGTGATGATAGGAGAAGCATGGTGACAGCCGTGGAACTGGTGGGTAGGAAGGGATGGACCGAAGGAGAAGGCCGCATGTGTGAGTTACTGCTCCGTCACTGGACCGAGAGAGTTATCTAATCCACATTCGACAACAGGGATGATCGCGCGCAGACGCGGCAGCAGTGTCTTGATCGCCTCGTCCTTGTCCACGATAAGCTTGTCGATCCGGAGGCGCTCGAGCGGATAACCAGTGCGTTTGCGCTCGATGAAATGGAAAAGAAGGTCCTTGCGAGTCATCGCATTCCTCACGTCACCTGAATCTTTTCCATACAAATCGAGGGACTGAATCCAAAGGAAGCGCAGTTGGGGGAGCATAGGGGCCGCCTCATTTCCGGTCGGTGCGAGCACAGGCATGAGCCAGACTGACGCATAATCTTGCAAATATAGGGTCTCGATGCGGCTCAGTGGTACCAGCAAGTCGCGCCAGACATTGACAGGGTAGGGATGAATTCGTCCCAGTTGTAATGTCAGCTGGCGCGTTCGCGTGAGATCGAGGGTTTTTGCGAAGCGATAGAAGATGCGCCTGAACGATAAACGACTTTCGGAGTCTGCGACGGTGAAGACGAATGTGTGAGAGATAGGTTGAACGCTCTGTGAGTGCTGTCTCAGCACCCCACTCGTAGTCTTGAGATTGAAGAAAGCTGTGTGGGGTCCAGGATGGCGACAGACAAGACTGGCTACCGGCAAGCTAAAAGCACATTTAAAGTATGGCTCCATCAGATCGAAGTAGCTAGCTGTTCTTGCTTCTGCCGTTCCAATATGGGTAAACGAGAAGTTGCGACTAGTGAAGGGAGGTAAGGTGATATAGGATCCCAATGCAATGCACCGGTTAAACCGATCGGCCACGTTGAGGAAGTACAGGGTTGGCAGAGAGATTGTCGGCTCTAGGGCGGGTCCTAAATCGGCCGGAATCCAGTTTAGTAAAGAAAGGTTCTGCAATTTTGTACAGGAGTGTAGCATGCAGAGGAACTGTGCTGGAGGAGGGAGGGCGTGTTCCGATGTGCGGTTGAGATATAAGGATGTGAGAGTGCTGGCATTGAACGGCACGTAGAAACTTTGCATCCATAACTTGCGTAGACGTGGTGTATGCATGGGAGGAAGTGCGTATACGTCGTCCGTTATGAGCTCCCAGTGTGCTGTACACGGGAGTTGTAAAGTGAGGCTCTCGAGAAAAGGGAGTTGAACACTGGAGATGGAGGCGGGATCGAGGGGCCATACGTCAGTATTTTTGTCTTCATCGACCTCACGGTCATCCGGCGTTATCAATGCAGTTGAAATATCAATGGATGCAGCGCGGTGCAGGTTATTAAGTAGAAATTGGACTTGCGATTGAATGTGGGAGCACTGGGTGTCCACGATCCTGAATGTCAGAGGATAATTGCCGGCGCGTCGAAGGCATTCGTCCTGAGCTAGAGGGAAAACGCTAGCAATTGCTGCCCATAACGAGTGGTGACTTAGGACGACAGCTCGGAATTCTCGGCACACGTGAGATAGTATGATCCATCCGAGGGTGGTCTGAAAACTAGGTGAGCAGTCTCCACAGTGGTTGAAAATGGGCCGCCAGCCCTGGGCCGCGAGAATCGTAATTTCCCCGAGGATTTCGCGAGGAAGACGGAGCAGAGGGTTGCATGAGTTTAAGCGTGCTTCAAACTGGTGGGCGATGCTATGCAGGGAAGCTAGTTCTTCACATAGCTTGGCATGTAACTTCGAGTCGCCTCTCCCGGCCGCGATGATGTCGTCAACTTCCCTCATCCGTTGCGAGCCGAGGCCTGCGAACCATAGCCCTGGGCTAGATAGATTGCCTCGTAAATTTCGTCTCAAGAAGCTGGCGACTATTCCACACCTTTCATCAATCATAGAGCGTGAACGCAGATATCACGATTGCAAGAGGTCAATCACGGAGGTCCTCGAATTGCTACGTGGACTGGTACTAGAAGATCGAGTCAGCACAGCGCTACGCAGTAATCGTTTGCCCACATTGCGAATTGAGCCAAGGTACGTGCTACTGTAGTAAAAGCACACAAAGAGCAAGGGTGCGAAGGCAACAGTTGCAGGGAGCAAGATTTTTGAGACGTGACCAGTTGCCTCACTAACACGTGGCTGGTAATAGTCCAGGCACTCTTTGACCTTAAATCAAGTGCATAATGACAGCAGAGCTACCTACACACACAGCAAAAGTGTACGCTAACACCGAGATTTACATGGGCAGTAGGGCCACAGACAGAATACAGATGCCGAAACGAGTCAGAAAGGTGCCACCATCTAAACCCAAAACAGATGCCAGATACCCATGCACTCTGGGCACTCACTGATTGCCCTGGAGCTAAAGGCATGATACTATATGTACATGCACCCTTGGCACAGTATTGGTAGGTATTGATGGTGATAACAATCATAGCTAGAAAGATGTCTGACAGCGGAACGAGCCGCGCAACGCATAATATGCACCAAGACAAGGCGTGCGGGTCAGTAGTGCTTCATGTACCGATATACCGAGGCAGAAGAGGCTACGACATCGTGGAGCAAACCGGCAAGCGGTCTGGCGATACCGTGCAATGTAAAGGAAAAGGATCCTGCCCCGGAACGTAGTTTTCCAGCGTGTAGATAGGATAAATGCCAATGTTGTCTGTGTCTACCGTAGACGAGCTTGTAGCTGTACCGGGACAGATCCGGCAGGAAACAACTTCGCCACCTACGTCAGGAGTTAGTGAAGTGACAAAACCATTTTAGCACGCGTGACTCACCTCTCTCATAGTTTCCTCTCCACCAACGTCCCACCCGCTCTCAGCAATCGGTAGCATCCCCTGATTCACGAGGCTTGCCGCGAGCTCATCCACTCCAGACAGCGATCCTGCATACTTCTTCCACCGCAGCAGGTTGGAAAGAAGCTTGCGCTGGTGCGACAGGAGACGCAGGCGCGCCGGTACGGACTCTGGGTCAAACTGTGAGCGGCTTTGTAGGAGATGGGGACGCTGGCTTGAGATAGACAGGTCGACCGCGCTTCGAAAAGCAGAAGTAACGGCTTTGAACAGCATCTGCGGAATGTTAATCGTCTCTGCGACGGTGGGACGACAATGCGGATGGCTGACCTGGAATTTGAGGTCTGTCCTGTCAATTGTCGTCTCAAGTTCTTCCGCAAAGTCTATCACGCGCCGAACATTCTTTGCCGACCACGGGTCGAAGCCACCGTTTTCAATGATCCTCACGATACGAGGGATAACGGTAGTGGTGATCATAGAGGAAACCAGATCGTCACTGTCAGCCTTGTCCTGTCCGTTGCCGTCGCTTCCGGCGCTCGAGTGTGTATAATCGTGCAGGGCAGAGTACCACTTGAAGTCGTCGAGGCTAGATGAGCTCTGGAGTCACACACGTTAGCTCACGTTGCGTGAGGAAGGAAAACGCTTTGGACGCACGTCAAACGGACTCCAGCCTAGGATCTCCAGGCGAACCCAGAATTCCCATGAGCCTACCAGACCCAATCCGCCCCAGGCTCCATTGTAGATGTTACCGTACCGCTCTCGCCACTCGCCGAACCATTTCGCAAGCCCAATACTGGGATCCCGGAATTCTTCCGCGCGCACATCGGCAAGAACCTCGTCGCGCTTTTCCATTAACCGTTCGATAGCCGTGTGATAGTCTCTCGCATCGGATGGCGGTAAGGTGGCGTCGGTCGAGTAACCTTCATCGTTGTCGACGCGTCGATTGGACGCCTTCTGCCGCCGCGTACGACGGGTTTTGCGGGCGTCGCGCCGGTCGCGCCGGGCTGCAGCTGGATTAACTTTGGGGATAACGCGTCCAAGCTCGTCCAGCTCTTCCGGTTCTGTGTGGGGGGCAACGGGAAGTGCGCCGAGGAATGCGGTGAGGTCATCTCCGTCGTCAGCCTGTCGTCGTTGCTCGATCATATCCCATCTCTCTTTGAGGATAGACAAATATTCCGCCTCAATCTTTTCGAGAGGCGGATACTAGCACCACGGTCAGTTTAGCACACACTCAAGACTGTTGCAACGGACCTTTTCGTCCAAAAACGCTGCCACGCCTTCGGTCCATTCGCGGAAACTCACAAACCAGCTACGTTTCTCCTCAGCTCTGGTCACCATCTCGCGCAACTCTTCCTCCCGCTGGTCGAGCTTGGTATGCTCAGCCGCTAACGCCGTCATCGCGGAAGAGTTTCGTGCATGCGAACTCGTTAGAGCGGTCATCGTCTGCGCAAGCCTGTCCATCGTGGCGCCAAGCTGGGGTATCGGTGCCATTGGCGGAACTGAGGAACAACGTGAACCTTGGTTTCGAGCAGGCGTGGAGGTATACGCACTGGGTGCAGGCTTATAAACAGGCTTCGGTGGAGGTTTACGGTCTTCGTCCGCGGTGCTCGTCCCTCCCCTCTGTATCTGCTTCTGCACCCACTCCTGTGTCTCTTCGTCATCCTCTCTGAAGACGATGTGAGTGAGGCCGGTCAGACGTAAAATTCTATAGCACTCACACTTCCTCGATCATCTCAGAAATCGCCTCCCTTCGCTTGCTAGCCTCAAGTTTGCGTGACTTTTTGCCGAGTGCGATCCGTTCTTGCGCGCTCGTGTACTCGGCATATTCTTGGAGATTGGGTCAGAACAAGCCCTTCAAGAGCGAGAGCCTACGAACCGTCGTCGCCTTCACCCAGTTCGTCGTCCTCCCGCACAAGCCTGCTCTCCGGATGCGGGCCTTGATCTTCGTCCTCCCTCCGTGCGACCGTGAGTGAGATATACTCTTCGCCAGCGCCTTTCTTCAGGCGCTCGCGTTTCTCCTTAGCCGCTTTAACGGAAGACTCCGCGGGGATGATGGTCTCATCGTTGCCTGCGGGTGCGAGAGCGGGATCAGAGTCAACATTGGAAGTGACGGCGGCGCGCGCATGCCATTGTTTACCGAAGGCTTCAGGAGCTTCGACAGACGGGGTGTCGAAGATATCTACCGTCATGTCCACGTCAAAAGATTCGTCACGCGCCGGCCTTGGGCGGCCGGACGTCGCAGCTTTGAGTTCAGAGAGGTATTTGGCATCGTAGACAGGCCGGTCAGTGTGTGCGGAGATATTAGCTTGCTCTAAGCTACTAGGCAATGCACTAGAAGCGAGAATTAGACGTTGATTGAGTCGATATACAGCACGCACGCAGGAGAAGCGGGGTGCTTGCCCAGTGTTAGCTTCTGGCTGAGACTAGACTTCTTCACCTTGAAAGCCTCGCCCTCCTGTCATAGCTGTCAAACAATGAGGACACGGAGAAAGAAGCCGCGCACCTCTTCCTCGCCGCCGAAGCTCAAGTTCGATCGAGGCTTCGTGCGTTGTTTGGCCTTGTTCTTGACCTTGTTGACCAGCGATGCTGTCGATTCCACCGCAGCTGGAGCGGCGCTAACCTCCGCTGTGTCCGCGCTAGCTTCCGCCTCACGCGTCCTGTGCGTTGGCTTGGAGGATTTCCGTTTGAAGACGATAGGAGGGTCTGACATGGTTGTAGCTGTGGTAGAACAAAAACTCCTGCGCGTGATCGGCTGACCGTGTCGCGGGCTGTGACCGAGGACGGGTCCAACTTTTATCCTCTGTCTGCCATGCCGCCCAAACCCCGTCCCCGTCCCCGGCCTGCTGCACCATCCCAGGCCAAGCCCGCAGACGCCGTTCCCTCTGCGGGCGAATCGTCCCGCGGCGAGAGTTCTGCTGCGGCACGGAGCATCGACGAGGAAGATGCGTTCTTTCTACGGAACAAGAACATGACCGCGAAGGATTGGAAGAAGATCGACCAGCGTGAACGAGGTTCGTCGTTCATATTGTTGTCCTGGAGTTGAATCCATGTTTGTCTGTAGAAGCGTCCCTTGCGCCTCCGCCTAGCTCTGACCCAGAAGACGGCGATCTCAGCGACTCGCCCCCTCAACGCAAACGGCGCCGTCCGGATGCCCACAAGAAGCGTAACCGTGATGAGCTTCCCGCATGGACCAAAGGAAACGGGACCATCGAGTAAGTCTCTTCGCGTCTGCTTCTGCTTCTGCGCAAGTATTCCGTGCCCGAGCCAACTTTACATAGTTTCTCATTCAGCTCGGGTTCGGACGATGACATTGTTGAAGTTACGGACGACGGGCGCGGCAGTCGTGCAACTAGTCGCGATCCAACTGATCAACGTAACAAACGACAACGGAGCCGGTCGCAATCACTCACGCCGCCTCCCGAGCTAACATATACGCAGAAGCAGAATGCTCGACAGGTCGTGCGGTGGGTTCTGTAGCTATCCATACACAACACTCCTAACACGCTAACTAGAGACACACTCGCACCTCCTCTACGCCGTCTCGAATCGCCGACCTGGGAAGCGGATGAATCGACAGACACGATTGATCTTGACCCCGAGCTCGCGCGCATCGCGGCCGCCGCGCGGTCTCGCGTCGCATCGCAGGGGTCCGTGTCCGGTGAGGATAGTCGAGCGTTGGCAATAGAACAAGGAGGCGGTCCGGAGAAAGTCGCCGTGTGTGTACGGTGGACGCCACATCCCCTCGACACTGCAGGCGAGCCGAGCGTGATGGAATTCAATCTCGGACGGGTACGTTCTCATTTTACTTCTATTTAATGCGTACCTTACGGAGGACGTAGCATGAATCTTTTTCTTCGATCTGCAACGAAGTGGCGGATGATGTTGGCATCCTGGTCAGCAGTCTGGTCCTCATGCATAACGGCGTCAAGGTCGTCCCATCTGCCACACCTCACAGTCTGAAGTTCTGGGCCGAGGGTGAGCTAGGTTCGTAAATGCGCGCCAGTTTCATTCGGAGGCCGTGCTCAAATACGTGCTCCTAGACGCTTCGGACAAAAACACACACGAATATCTGCGCTCGCACCGCAACGACGGCCCTGCACCGACTGTCTCTGCTACCCCCTCCGGCTCGCAGGAAACGCACAGCTCTGGCACCGAATCCGAAGTCGAACCTCCGGCTGAGGGCGACAATGGCACCTTCAAACTAATAATTCGCGCTGGCGGTGAGATCAAAGATGTCACAGTGACCGTACGACCAACGACGACTGCCGGGGCGATTGTCAGGGCATTTCTGAAGCGTGCTGGACTTGCGGATAAATATCCTGAGGGAAAGAGCCGGCGGAAGAGCTTGGTGGGCGGGCCGGGGTTGATTGTGGACGGGAGTAAGATGGACCCAGGGGCACCGATTGCAGACGCAGACCTCGAGGACGGAGATATGGTCGAGATCAAGCTGTCATGAGGTGCTGGTGCTGTTGATAGTGTTTTTACTTTGTTCTGGACGCTTCTTTGGCTATTTTACCGTTCTGTGGTATAAGTACATAATCTGCTTTAAATAATTCCCTTTCCATGAAGGCACACAGCACGCGGGAGATTGGACAAAAGGTGTCGCGACCGGCACGTTTGCAGCCAAGACGCGCTCGTCTGACTGCAAGTATGCACTATACGAGAGCGACGCGGCACGCGGTGATGCGTACACTAGTGACTCTCCTCCGACTCGACCATACAGCTTGCCACCAACGTCGATACACCGCACACTCGTCCATGTCCTTCCGCGCCTCCCCCTCGCCACAACCATCTCCCCGGACACCCGAAGACGCTCGTCCCACCAAACGCGCACGCCACACGCCACCCGCGGCCTCCAGCAGCTCGCCGACCGCAACCACGAACGGCGCGGGCCTGCCACCGCTCTCATTGTCAATCCTCGGCGTGGAGCCGCTCGACGAGTTCACGCTCGAGATCGCAGACTTCATCCACCACCACGTCGCGACGCGGCCCGCGCACCTGACCGGTGCGATCGAAGTCGAAGCCAAGCTCGGCGTGCTGCGCGACAAGGCCTCCGGCGCGCGCCTCATGCTGCCCGTCGCGACCGAGACGAGTGCGTGCCGCGTGCCCCGACGAACTCGCGTAACACTGACGCGCGCAGTCCTGGCGTCCACTTTCGCCGACACGCGCTTCGACGCGAACATGTCCATGGTGCGTGCGCCGCTTTTCCCCTCCCGCACACCGCCACACCGCGCGCGCAGGCCCAACACAAGCACTTCAACGTGCTGCTGAACAACCTCAAGACGGGCGCCTCGCCGCGGCCAGGCAACGCCGCGGAAATCTCGTACGCGCATCTGCACCTCGTCGACTCGTTCTACGCCGGCGACGGCGCGGACAAGGTCCGCGTCACGCGCGACGAGCGCACGGGCGACGTCCACGAATGCATGCGTAAAGTCCGGCTAGGAAATCTAGACATCTTCTGCCCGAAGCGCGCGGTCGACTGGCGCGTCAGCGTCAACGTCGAGGTGCCCGGTGCGTGCAACTGTGTCGCGCGTCGCGCGTGCCGCGGAGGCTGATGGGGGATGCTTCGGTATCTGGACGCAGTGCCGCATCCCGTCGGATCCGCGACGCACACGCGCAAGAAAGACCGCATGTCCTACACGCACGAAGAGTTCCGAATAGACCTCACGCAGGTCACGTCCTCGACCCACGGCGGGCCCGTACGTGTCGTCCTTTCTGTTCGTCCTCCGGCTGAGATCGACGGCGCCCGCAGGCGGAGGTGCTCCACGAGCTGGAAATCGAGGTTGCGCGCCCGGAGCTCCTCGTCGCTCTCGCGGCCAAGCGCGGCGAGCCGGGGGTGCCTGAGCACGAGCGGGACGCGTTCAACGAGCTCGTGAGGGCGTTCGTGAATAACGCGAGGATCCTGGTCAGGAACGCGGGTGTATAGCGCGGAGTCCGGGTTCTTGACGTGTGTTGCTCGGACTCGTTCGATCTAGCTTTTCTACGTTGTGCTTTGCGAATCTGCATCCGGAATAAAGGATGGCGCTGGAGGCTCATTCGGTCGCATGCATCAAATAGTCATGAGCCCAACAAGGCGCGGCGTCGCTCGCCTCGCTGGACGACGTGGAGACGTATGTACATGGCCGGCGGTGCGCCGGCCGCTAGAAGTACAGGATGAAGGACACAACGAGGAACCCAACAAGAAAAGGACAGGAGGATGTGTACAAGAAAACAAGCGGACACAGCGCGATGGTCGGAACGGCGGAGTCGTCAGACCATGGCGTACTTGTACAGGTCGTGCGTGTCGTAGTGCGCGCCGGAGCTCTCGGGCTCGACGGAGCCCGCCTGCGTGTGCGTATCGTCGTCGTCGTCGTCTTCGTCGTCCTCGCCGAGGTCGCTGGTGCTCGCGGTATCGTAGGCTGCGGGCCCGTAGTCTCCCTCGCCGACGTGCGTGGCCTCGGGCGAGGACGTCTCTGGTGGTTGCACCTCCGCCTCTTCGTCCGCCTGCGCATCGCCATCCTCATCCCCCTCCTGCCCGCCCCCCTCCTGCTCACTCTCCTCCTCGCCCTCCTCATCGCTATACTCCTCCCCATCCTCCTCGTCCGCCTCCACCGCCTCCTCGATCCCAAAATAACTCACATCGAACCCGTCATCCTGCAGCCGATCCGTATCCTCGTCCACGCTCCGCAAATGCACACAGAAGTGCGGCACGCCGCAGCCCGCCTCGCGCCGGAACTCGGCGAGCTCGCGCAGACGCGCAGAGGGCAGACCGGAGACTTTGAGGACTTCGAGGACGGGGAGGAGGATCGCGTTACGGGGCGTCGGAGCGTCGGGAGATGTGGGGGCGGGGAGATGGACGTGGTGGTGGTGGTGGTGGAGGAGCGGCGCGAAGAAGGCGTCGCCGACGGTGGTAAAGTCTACCTGGAGATGTCGGAGCGCGGGCACGGACGCGAGCAGGTGCGCCCACGCGGTAGGCTCGCACGCGAGGTCTGCGACGAGGAGGGTCTCGAGGCGGGGGAAGGCGGGGTTGGCGGGGTCGGCGAGGAGGAGGTCGAGGACGGGGGAGAAGTCGAGGCCTTCCTGGAGGGCGGGGAGCTCGAGCTCGAGGGCGCGGAGGTTGGGCATGGCGAGGCGGCGGACGACGTGGGCGACGACGTCGACGTCCATGTTGGTGAGGGCGAGCTCGGAGAGACGTTCGAGGCGGATGGCGGGGGCGTCGGCGGGGTCTGCGTCGGGGTCGACGCGGGGGCCGGAGTAGTGGAGGGAGAGGCGGTGGAGGTGCGGGCAGGCGCGGAGGATGGAGTCGAACTCGGCGGAGGTGGGGCGGCAGAATTCTGCGTGGAGGGCGAGCTCGAGCTGGCGGAGGCCGGCGAGGTAGTGGGTCTGGTTGTACGCGAGGTTGACGCCGACGAGGGAGGCGTTGAGGAGGGAGGGCACGTGGTCGGAGAGGATGGGGATGGGGGGCTTGCGGGTGGCCTGGATCATGTTGGCGGCGTCGGACCAGTCCTGGACGTGCCAGAGCTGGAGGGTCTCGAGGCGGGGGATGGGGGGGCAGTCGCGGAGGTTGGCGCGCGCGCGCTCCTTGCAGGGCAGGTCGCAGACCTTGACGATGAGGGAGCGCCAGCGGCGGGTGTGGTCGATGGCGGCTCTGAAGCCGGCGTCGAACTCGTTGATGCCGAGACGGTGGCCGGGCTCGTAGTCGGCCTCGGCGACGGTGTCGAGGAGGATGTCGAGGGGCTGGTTGCGGGAGCGCACGACGAACTGGACGGCGCGGTCGAGGTGGGCGGGCTTGCGGAGGCGGATGCCGGTCCAGAGGGCGGGGGTGCGGAGGGCGACGGAGCGCCAGAGACGGGAGACATGGGAGACGCGGACCTCGAAGTTGAGCTCGCTCTCGAGCTCGCGGCGCTTGAAGGGCCGGGCGGGGTCGATGCCGTTGTCGAAGCCGAGGAGGAAGATGTACGAGAGCAGCTCGGTGGGGAGAGCCGTGGCGAGGCGCGAAGGCTGGCGGAAAGCGGAGTATGAACGAAGACTGTTCGGAAGGGACAGATGGGGAGGAGACTTGCCTGAGAAGGGAGAGAAAGGAGATCAGACTGTGCGGGCGGTGGATGAAGGTGAGAACGGGGCGGGGCGAGGACGGAGGACATGATGGCCGGTGGGCGGCGGGACGCCAGACACGTCGAGGAGCCCGCGGCCTTGCGATGGATGAGTGCGAGGGCAGGCCAGGAGGGAATGAGGAGGAGAAAGGAAATGAAAGAAGGTTGACATCGACGGGCAGTAACTACGTATGCTCGACAAGCGCCCAATTAGTCGGCCAGCCAGCCTGTCGTTCCCGCCCAACATCGCGTAATATCCATTCGTCATCCCTGCTTTAGTCTAGCCCGGGCCTGACCCACCGCCCGATGCAGCTGCCCCTCCGCCGCCCCCGCCAGCCCGAACGTCCGCCCTATCCGCTCCACCCCCGACCGAGACAGCATCACCCTCTCCTCCCCGTCCCCCTCCTTCCCTCCCGTCTCCTCCGCGTACACCGCGTCCAGCGCCGCGTCTGCCTGCGCCTCCACCAGGCCCCGCTTCACCAGCCCCTCCAGGTACTCCGACGCCTTCCACGCTAGAAAAACAGCGACCGCAAATCAGTTCTGATGCGCGCCCGAGCTCCCCGAACCCACCTCGGTAGTGCGACCACGCGCGCCACGCCGCATAGAAGAACGGCAGGTTCGGGATCACCGCTGTCGGACGTCCCTTGCGTCAGCGCTCCCAGCCTGCCATAACGAGCGGAGGACCAACGCACGGACGAGCGTGAACGGCGCCGTCAGCGGCGCGATCGCCACCCACGTCCAGAAGCCCCGCCGGTGCTTCGGCGCCCGATGCGCGAGCAGACTCTCCAGGTGCCCCACGGGTGCAAAGCCTATGAACGACGGGTGCACCAGCGCGATCTGCGCGTCCGTGTGCCCAGCGTGGCGTGGCACATCGCCGTGTGGCGTCGCGGGCGGGAGCAGACGCGCGCAGAAACGAGGCAGGGTGTCAGCGAGATGCCGCCGCGCGGACGCGAACAGGACGCGCGCACCCGGTCAACGTCAGCCTTCGCGGGAGCGTCCCGGCGATTCCCGCCGCGCTCGCCCGCCGCCGCTCCGTTCTCGGGCGCCACGGCCGCTGCGCCAGCACTAGTCGTCGTCGGGCCCATGGACGGGTCGAGGCTCGAGAGCGCGAGCTCCTCAAACTCAATTTTGTCGACGAGGCGCTCGCCGTAGCCGAAGAGTCTCCTCTGCGCACGGGCGTCAGCCGACGGGTGGCGCGGGGTGCGCCGCGTAACTTACACGCCAGTTGCCCTCCGGCGCGTTGCCGAATCGGGCCCACAGCGAGGCGGCCTTGGACGTGATGCGGTTGGCGAGGCTCGGAGGCTGGTCTGCCGGCCGCGGGGCGGTCTGGAAGTAGTAATAGACGAGCGGGTACGACGTCGCCGAGGGCGGCTTGGCTAGCCGCGCCGCGCTGGAGAGCGGGAGTGCGAGGATGCGGAGGCGAGGGATGGCGGTCATCGCCGCCGACGAGAATATTAGGATGGTTGTTACACAGCACAGAGAACAGATCAAGTTGGAGCAGAAAACCCACCCGCGCGCTACCGCATAGTGTAAACTAGAACGTGCGTCGTCGAGCCGCCGAGACGCGTCTGCGCGCCGACGCGCAGTGCACGCCACATCTGCTCGACCACCATCACGCCACCAACAGACAGCAGCGAGACAACATGAACTCGCCCCTCGAACCCGCCTCGCCCGTCTCCTCCGTTTCCTCCGTCGATTCCGTCATCCTCCTCGACGATGATCCCATGCTCCACGAGTCCCAGACGTCCTCCAACCCCCGCCCACTCGCCAAGCGCCGCATGCCGCCCTCCTCCGGCCGCGACGCCAAGGCCCGCAGGCGCGAGACCGGTCAGACCGTGGGCGCGCCAGGCAACGCGAAGAAAGAGGGGAAGGAAAGGCGCGAGAGGGAGGAGTACGTCGATGCTGCGCTCGCGGAGGCGCTGAGGAAGAGTACGCGCCGCACTCGAGCTGCTTCTTGTTCGCTGCGTGCTCATCCGTCCGCAGAGATCGGCGACCCGTTCGATGACGAGCTCCTCGCGCGCTCGAGCTGAGCGGCTTTGCCCGCCCTCTTCGTGCCCCGTTTTGTGCGTCCATCCGCCCGCCGGACATCCTGCTTCCACCCTTCTAACACCCCCCGCCTCGCAGGTTTTGGATCGCACACTTGTATAATAGACATAATGCGACTCGCTCTGCTTGTGCTGATGTGTGCGATGCGACGGATCGGAAGCGCGTCGAGCGTACGAGCCGTTCAGATTCTTTCTTGTGGTGCCCCGCTCGTCCTTCGCACGTCAGTCCCTGCCGTGCGCCCGCCACATTGCGCCGTCCTCGCATGCTAGAGGAAAGCCGGGCCCGGTGGCTCTCCCCTAGCCCCCTGCATCATGATCTTGCCTTTACTCAGGTTGAATAGAAGTTCTGTATTCCCCGGGCAATCCCTACCCCTATCGCATGCACTCGCCCTATCCCAAGGGCGCGCGCCATTCAGCATTACGGCTCTTTGAATGTCGTGTGTGCGGTCCCCGCTTCCCACTTCACTGGCGTCCGGCAGCTTACCCAGCCGCAGCCCCATTACGTCTATTCGTTCCCGTCGCAGAATGACGACGCGCAGGAAGCGACGTTCAATTTTCGAGACGCGGAAGCAAGGGCTCCCGCTCGCGCGTCTCTCGGGAAGCCCAGAGCTGCATTCTTAGACCAGCGCAGGCCATCTGACCGGTCGCGGCCGCACCTTCTCCCGCGCGGCCTGCACGGTATTTAATCCTGCCGTCACCCGCGCCCGGTCGCGCTGACGAACCAATGTCGCGGAAATACGAGCATCTGACAGGTGCGTGCGCGCCTCTGCCAGTGCGGCATCACATCTCGACCGGGGTCGGGGCTGACGCCGCGCGCGGATAGATGAGCAGGTGGAGCAGTGGATGCGCGACGGCTATGTCGTGATTAAGGGTGCGTTCCCGCGCGAGAAGGCGGAGGCGTTCGCGGCGCAGATGTGGGTGCGCCTGGGCATGGACCCCGTCGACAAGACGACCTGGACGCAGGAGCGCGTGCACATGCCGGCCCTCAACCGCGAGCCGGTCAGCACGTTTGCGCCCAAGGTGCGTGTTCGCTCGTGAGCCGAGTCCGGGAGGAAGCTGAGCGGCGGGTAGGCGTGGGGCGCGATGCTTGATCTGCTTGGCGGAGAGGAGCGTGTGGAGGAGAAGAGCGGGACGTGGGGCGACTCGTTCATCGTCAACCTCGGCACGGACGCGCTCGAGGGCCAGGAACCGATGCACCCGCGCGACCTGGACAACTGGCACGTCGACGGCGACTTCTTCGTACGCTCTGCGTCCCCGCAGTTTCCCAGACCGCGCTCACACCGCCCCAGGTGCACTTCCTCGACTCTCCAGAGCAGGCGCTGCTCGTCATCCCGCTCTTCTCCGACATCCGCTCGCGCGCCGGCGCGACGTACATCGCGCCAGACGGGATCGACCTCGTCGCGCGCTACCTCGCTCAGCACCCCGAAGGCGTGCTTCCGACCGGCCGCTCCTTCACGCCCTCGACGTCGACGTACGAGCGGCCGGCGGACCACCCACACCACTTTTCGCATCTCGCGGCGGTGCGGCCTCTCGACCGCTTCGTCGAGCTCACCGGCGACGTCGGCGACGTCGTGCTGCTGCACCCGCTCATGCTGCATACAGCATCGAAGAACCACCTCCGCGTCCCGCGCGTGATCACGAATCCGCCCGTCGCGCTGCGTGCGCCGTTTTGCTTCGCGCGACACGATCCGGCGGAGTATAGCCTCGTCGAGCGCAAGACGCTCAAGGCGCTCGGTGTGGATCGTTTCGAGTTTGAGGCGGCGACGGCGAGGAGGGAGGTTGTGCCGATGCGCGTGCAGATACAGAGGAGGATGATGGAGGAGGAGAGGAAGCGGCTTGAGGCTGCTCGTGTGGAGATGGAGAGGCCGGGCGAGAGCACGGGTGTGCCGGTGGTGGCTACCGCTTGAATCTTGATGTACTGGATACAGAGAGCTGCTACAATGCTTGCGGCGTTGTGGCGTGTGTCTGGCCTGAGCCCATCGCGCATCAAGCGCCGGAACGCGCGTGGCAGGAACGTATGTGCCTGCGCGTCTCCGGCGGACTTCTGCCTCTCCTCCCGCCAACTACGTCCCTCGCAAGCTCATTGAGACCGCTCACGGTGTGCGCGCGGAAAGATGTCGGCGCTCACAGTGCTTGGAATGTCTGCGCTGCTCGGCGCCGCGTCCTTCGGCGTCGGCGTACTACCATTGTCCGCAAGCTTCTCAAGTCAGTTACGCCGCTGTCTGCCCAGTCTCCACTTTGCTGACCATCGGTGCCTCGCCTTTTCTACGGACGTCGTAATCAGAACAGTATCTAGCGCGGCTATCTAGGCTTGGAACGGGCCTGCTGCTCGGCACGTCGCTGGGCGTCATCATCCCCGAGTAGAAACATTCCGCTGTCGTGCGCGGGGCTCGAACGGCGCGTTTACGATCCTTGTTGCGCAGGGGCGTCGAGGCGCTCGCGGCGGCGAACAAGTCTGCGGAAGCCCCAACGCGGACGATCGCGCTCTCGCTGCTCGCCGGTTTCGCGGTCATGCTGCTCGTCGAGCAGCTCGGGCCTGCCCACGCCGAGCACGCGCCGCAGCTCCCGCACACGCCATTCGTGCCGGGGACCCCCGGGACGGGCCGCAGGTCGTTCGACGTCGAGCTCGCGGAGCTGGAGGGTGAGCAGAGCGTGTCATCCGCTGCTGGAAGCGACGCCGCACGGCCCGCGTACCCGCTCACGGTCGGCCTCGTCATCCACGGGCTCGCGGACGGGCTCGCGCTCGGCGTGTCGGCGCTCTCGGAGGGCGAAACGGACCTGTCGCTCATCGTCTTCCTCGCGCTCGCGATACATAAAGGTCCGTCTGCAAACCGCACTGCGTTTCCTCGGGACAGCCCGAGCTGACGGTGCGCGCTTGCAGCCCCAACGGCGCTCGCGTTCACGCTTGCGCATCTCGCGGCGGGCACGCCGCGTCCGACGGCGCGCACGCATCTGCTGCTGTTCAGCCTATCGACGCCGGCCGGCGCCGTGCTCGCCTACACGCTCTTCGCCGCCCTAGGTCTCAGGGACCCCAGCCGCGTCGGCGCGGCGCTGCTTGTATCTGTACGTGTTCTCTGTCTTGGCCGAGCGGTGTGCTGGCGCTGATGTAGACACGCCGTAGGGCGGGAGTTTCCTGTACGTCGCGACGGTGTTACAGCCCGTCGCGCATGGACACGGGCAGGGGGAGGGAGATGGAAGTAAATCGGAGGGCAGGCTGGGACTGGGGTTGCTCCTGGCGGGATTCATTACTCCGTTCCTACTCAGTAGCTTACTCGAGCACGGGCACCATTGATTTTTTGGCTACATGTGTTATTTTTTAGTTGCATACCTCGGACAGCGTAACTAGCTTCACAGCCGCACAGGATTTATTGGTAAGATCGACGCTTGTGGCGGGTGTAGGTAATTTATACCAAGATTGTCGACGTGGCTCGGCTGGAAAGCCACATTGACAGGCTCAATCTATAGGACGGGTGCGGACATGTTTTCTCGCCTGACGCACGTTCGCATACCCACTGCTGGATTTAGGGAGCACCACCACTAGTGCTTTGCCCTAGAGTGTGCAAGTGACATGTGTTCGACTCACGCCTGAAGCAACGACGCATGACGTTGTACTGAGTTAAAAACCCTATTGGACATAAACTGAACGGAAAAACATATCATAGGTAGTCATTACGATCAACAGAGAGAAACACAGCCTGCCACTGTCTGAAGGGGAGGAGTAATGTTGTTGCCCTGTCGAAAGGCGCTTGACCCGATCTGTCTACATTATGAAGGCGGCCGAAAAGCGACATTTGTCGACAGCTGAGACAGTGTCGACAGAGCGGCCACAAAGATTGTGTTTTCTAGGCGAGCACGCAGCGGGACGGACGAGATTGAGGACAGGCAAGGGCTCTGGGACCCGAGTCTGTAGTAGAGGCGGTGCCTGTGACGGTCGAAGGATGTGACCAGATCTCAGCAAAGGCCGGTCCAACGCGACAGTACATTCCCACAAGGTATTAATTTCAATCACTGCTATATGGCCCGCTTCCCATGTCAGCAGATGTATGTCACTTCCCTCATCCGACCTGCCCGACCGCGATTTAATGGCGGTTTAACGCCACTATACAGGACACGTCGTCCCCTGCCGGCCCTTGACCGCTGTAAATTTGTACGCATGGGGCGAGATCACTCTTTTTCCGGTTCCAGTTTCCTCTCGTGAACATCTCACACGCCTACACAACGCCCTATTCACGGTCAAAATACCGCCGTGTGATCCCTGAAATGCGTATGCATCAGTGCAAACATCTTCCGTGCGCTCTCTACACACGCCCACTACGCACCCTCGGTCACGTCCAAGGACAAAAGTGATGGTTACGGCGGTCTATACCGCGATGCATCCCCACCAGCCCGGCCAGGTCTATCAGCCTAACATGTCCCTTCCCTCCCCTGTACCTGACCGCGATAACCAGTACACCGCCGTCTTTTGTCGCACCCTCTACGATTACCAGTCCAATGACGACGCGTTTCTCTCTTTCCACAAAGGCGAGATCATAGAGGTCATGACCCGTCTCGAGTCAGGGTGGTGGGACGGGGTATTAGGCGAGGAGCGCGGTTGGTTCCCTTCGAACTATGTCTCCCTCATATCCAAAGAAGAGGCGGGCGTCTCGCTTGCGGAGACCGAGGTACTATCCAGCCCCAACGACTCTCCAGACCGTGACGCAAGGCCTTCCGCCACGTACATCGAGCCGGCATCCACCACCACGTATAGCGAAGCACTACAGACCACTAGCCTCCCTTCGGCTTTGGCGCTCGCGCGTGACGACCATAGCAACTGGCTCCAAAGGGACCGCGCACACGCCGAGGTGTATGAAGGCGGCCTGGACGAGTTGGCCACGGCCAGTATGGGCAGTACGAGTGCGGTGCAGTCGGGTGATTTCTGGATGCCACACCTTGACCCGAGTGGCAAAGTGAGCCCTCGCCAATTCACGTACTTCCGTGTTCTGACGGCGCCGCGCTTGGCGAAACCTGCGTGCGAAGATCTTTTACATCAACATGCGTACTGGGGAACACTCTCAAGAGCTGCCCACTGACGCCGACGACGAGCCACAGGACGTGGATTTCCAACCTCCCGCGCCAAGCTTGTCGCGCTCCACCTCTGCGAGTCGCGAAGTCTATGGACGCATCAATGTCCCTCCGGACAGCCCTGTTAATGCGGGCTTTGGCTTGCCTAGGCATACAGGGACACCGGAACCTTGGGTGCGCCGGCTAGCCGACGACGGTCTAAGCTACTACTACCTGAACAAGATCGATGGCACCGTACGCTGGACTCGTCCAGAGGGAAATAGCATGTCACGTGCTGCCAGCATTCCAAGATCCTCCCCACCCGCACCTGTGAGGCAGCCGAGGCGTAGAGGATCTTCTTCAGTCTTCGCCCGAAGCCGGGGTGGAAGCGTCGATGCGTACTCCGATGACTCGGATATCGACCCCTTGGACTCTCCACTGGCGAAATATGCGCCCAAACCATCCGTCACGCGCCCGGCGGCCCGCCGCCAAATGTCTTCGCCCGCTGCTTCCAGTCCCACTGCCAGCGCGCCGTCTGACCGTATGTCTGCCGAAGAAGCTGCTCGGTCGTTGCAGAGCGCGCTCACACCACCCCCTCCGGAATCGTTCACTGAACTCGCACAAGATGCGTGCGAAGCTATCGGCGCTGTAACCACACTCTTCTTGAACCGGCAGATCCTACGCGCAGACGATCACGAGACGCTCCAGACACGCGTCCTCGACGTTGTAGCCGCTGTCCGGAACCTGCTTCTCATGTCTTATCGGCCATACGGAGACATCTCCAGCGCACTATGCTCCCGCGATGCTCTCGAGAACCTGCCTTCTGGATCATGGACCGAGTCGCACCCTCAGCTCAAGCTGGCTCAGCGACACGTCTCCGCCGCGCTGTCTAAGGTTGTTCTTGCGGCGGTATCGGCGCAGCGCGACGTTAGCCTGTTTTCGCCGGAAGCAGCGGCACGAATGGCAACGGACGCGCAGGAGCTGAGACGCGCCATAGAGGTGTTTGTCCTCGAGGTGCAACGTGCTGATACAGCTCTCCCACCTGCAAACCGCAAGCTCGGTAAGCGGCGGCTCTTCGGCGCGCTTCTGCCGACGAATGTCGGCCCCGGACTACTTGGAGCAGGCGCAGCGGCAATGTGGAAAGGCTTCGGCTGGGTCAAGCACCCTGAAGGCGAAGGTCCATCACAGACGCTCCCCGACGGTGTAATGGCGGATCTCCGCAGGCATTTCGCAGTACTTGACGGCGCGATTTCTACCTTGCTACTCTCTTTGAGTGCAGATATTGTCGAAGGTACGAGGACGTCAGTTGAAATTAGCGGTGTCTCTGATGGACCATCCGATAGTGTCACGGGTGCGAGAGAGCACGTCGGCATCCCTGACGAGTTTGCAGGATTTCCTTCGGCTCGTCTCGAGCATCGACCTTTCCCAGACCGTCGATGCCGACGGTAAGATGGTGACAGACGGGGTGTGCATGCAGAACGTGCACAAAGTTAACATGCTCGTCCGAACTGTAGAAGCAGCTGTGCAAGCGCTCTATGATGATGGGGCTTTGCTGCTCACAACTCTACAGTATTTCCCGCGCCAACAGCTCATGGTCGGCCGTGACAATGTTTCGAAGATCGTGGTCATGCTCCGTGCAAACATCGACCTTGTCTTCGCCACCTTTGAGTCCCTCTTGCATGTGGGAGAGGAAGAGGTCAACAAGAGCCCGGGCAGTCATCACGACTCTATCCTCTGGCGCACGTCGCGACTGCTCTCACCCGAAGCTTCCGTCTCACAGTCTCTTGATTGCATGCGTGATATGGAGGATGACATGGAGGACGTCGTGAGCGATGTGGATGAAATGATAGGCCTGGACTTTGCCATCATGAAGCCAAAACCGAAACTGCAGCTTACCATGCCTCCTGCAGAACCTTCGCTGCCTCCTGTTCCTCCTCTGCCACCAAACCTTTCGAAGAAGAAATCCGATCTCAACACATCTGCGCGAGAGATCTCGGCTGACGTTGGGCACAACGGCGAAAACTTTTTGTTCGAAGACGACGACGATCGTACGTTTTTGTATCTATATCCCCTGCGCGCCCATTAAATACACGTGCTGGTCACGCAGTTATCTCCAACCCTCCCTCATCTAAGTCACTGGGTTCGGCTAAGCCCCCTATATCAGCGAACAAGATTCTTTGGGTATTAGGCGACGTGCCGCCACTAGTAAGAAATACGTGCGAAATCGGGCCTTCTGGCAAGCTTGAAGAGCTTCCGTGGTACTTGCGCCCGAGCTACAACCCGCAGGATATTCTTATCGATCCAGATGGCACAGTACGCGGCGGAACGATCCCTGCACTCGTTGAGCGACTCACTGCGCATGAGCATGGAGCGAGTAAGTTCCTGTCTACATGATGATAGCAATTAGAGGTTTATATAGCCTAAATAGGCCCTTCGTATTCGAGGACGTTTTTGATGACATTCAAGTCGTTCACGGACCTCGACACGCTCTTTGACTTGCTCGTACAACGCCTCTTCATCCAACCGCCAAGCGGCCTCACAGCGACGGAACTCAAGGACTGGAAGGTGCGCAAGCAAAACATAATTCAGACACGGTTAGCGCAGTGTTCCACCAGTCCTGCTCTTGGCTAACGGCCTTTGAAGCGTGCTGAATACCTTCAAATCAATGATCCAAGACGAGAATATTCTCGAGAAGGAGGACATGCGTATCCTGGACAAGATTGCAGAGCTAATGGCACACAAGCAGATCTGTCAAATTTCTGCAGCAAAGAACGTTATGACCCTCATCGATCGAGCGGTAGGTTGTAATTTCTGAGATTCTGACTGCGTACTCATGATTGAGTAGCGGAGCGGCCACAACGCGCGAGCCAGGACGATGACGATGTCATTAGACCCTCCGCCGTCACCGATCATACCAAGAGCAAAAGCAAAAATCAAGCTGCTTGACTTCGACCCAATCGAATGCGCGCGACAACTTACGATCATCGAGTGCGCTCTGTTCATGAAGATTAAGGCATCCGAGTGTCTCGCCCGGTCACGAGAAAAGAAGGTAGCGAATGACAACATCACTGTTGCGATCGCGACGACGAATAAAGTACACTTCTTCCTAGTCAGTGCCGGGAATGAGACTGAGCGAGCCTTTCAGATTGCACACTGGATTTCGGACGCTGTTCTAACCAAGGAAGATCCGCGGAAACGAGCACTTGTTGTCAAGCACTTCATCGGCATCGCTGATGTACGTGTCGCCCATCTCAATCCCTGGCCTACTCACCAAGTGTCGGACTGTTAAACAGCGCTGCCGAGAGCTGCACAACTTTTCGACCATGATTGCCATCGTCTCCGGCTTGAACCAGCCCCACATACGCCGCTTGAAGCACACATGGGAACAGATTAACCAGAAGTTCTTGTCTGTCCTTAGGACGTGCGAGATGACTATAGATTCTCAAAAGAACTTCAGCCAATATCGCCAGCTCTTGCAGAGGATCACACCACCATGTGTGCCCTTCCTCGGTGCGTCCTTTAGTTTCTAGATATCGCTAGATCGTTAATGGACTTCCTTTCCTTCAAGGCGTCTACCTCACCACGTTGACGTTCATTCAGGATGGTGCGCCAAACAATCTACCGGGTGATCTCGTCAACTTCCGCAAGCGTGGAAAAGCGGCAGAGGTGATCCAAGAGATTCAGAAGTGGCAGTCAAGGCCGTTCAATTTTCAGCGCGTGGATCCGATATTCGACTATATCCAGCAGCAGCTTAACAAGTTCGACGATACGCCTGATATCAACGACTTCTTTTGGACGCTCAGCCTCGACCTTGAACCGCGCGAAAGCGAAGACGAGCAGATGGCCCGGCTGCTACAAGAGACGGGCTTCCTCTAGTACAGCATCTGGGCCTTGCAAAGGCACGGGTTCCTGATACGGCGACTTAACGACACGTATGGTTAACAGCGAGGAAGGCTATGGCGACATCGAAGCACTTATTTCCCCATACATAGCCCTTCTTTCTGTCTAGTCCATCCCAGAGAAACTGGCTGTGATGGCTTCTTTGCGGCGCTCTCGTTTGCAGTGGGACGCCCTCAACCCGAACACCGCGAAGTCGAAGCAATGGCCCATGGTATCAATACAATTGACCGTCGTCAGCGGGCCTGCTGTAGCGGAAAATGGTAGATGCAGAAGCTCTTGCAGCGGGTGCCTTGTACGATAGAGATAGTAGTTATCTTACTTTAACAACTTCCTGTAATAGAAGAGCTCTGCGGGGAGCAATGCCCGTTCGCGTGGGCAAGTCTAGGCGGTGATGAACGCCGCGTTGCTTCAAGCCGCAACGGAAGGACAGCATTTGGTCGACAGCTGTTTCCCCATCTTTCGAATAGCAGATCTCGGCAACCGTCAGTGAGGCACGCGCCATGCCCTTTCTTACACTTCACCACTTCTGAGGTGCCGAATTTCCGTGCGCTCAATGGTTTCTTTGTCGAGATTGCTTCCCTGGCGCGTAACGGGAAGAACATCCCATCTCCTCCGTGCCAACCATACACTGGTCCGTAAATCCGTCTACCCCGGCTAACCTGTATCCAGCCTAACGCTCTGTCAGGTTCTGTACCCCATCTTAACTGGTATCTTCACATCGGTCGAGTACCAAGTCTTTCGTACCTTCCACTTCGTCGACCGATCCCCCGCGGGGTTTGCCGTGGTTGAAATCCTCAAGCTTGCGTACACACTCTACGTGCGATGTTGGACTCCCGGCACGCATTACGGTTTGGCAGCGTGGTCCGCGAACCTGAACGAGGAGAGCTACTTTTCGGACGAGACTGGCCAACGAGGTGTATCACGCCGTGAAAGCGTACAGCTTTGGGTGTCTGGCGTGTGTATCGGTCTGCTCTGGGCAGTTCATGGCTATGTGGTGCGTAACCTTCCTTTCTATATCGACATGTCGTCAAGCAAATCCATCCAGTACGCTTTTGCATGCACTGTACTGTATGACTTTAGGTCTATACAGATTGTAACCACCCTTGCGGCGCTGCTGGTACTTCTGGGCCAGTTCGCGATTTTCTCAAGGTCATTCTCAAACTCCCTCGGGCAGACGTTGACTTTGCAAGTCAGTGTTCTCTATCAATGGTGTCTGCACGGACTGATTGTGAACTCAGTTTGTTGGCACGTTTATCGTCGGGGTATGTTAGTGCTCTCATACCGAAACACTCGTGACTGAATGATCAAAGTCCTCTTTAGGCCTCTCGTTTCCCAGCCACCTATTTGTCCTCCCCTTCGTAACTGCCGCCGCAATACTAGGGCTTGACTTTGTAGGTGATCATCCCGCACGGATTCCGCGAAACGCGATTGACCGAGCCCTGAAGTGCTATAAGTGTCATTCTACTGCATCTTTCCATGACATAAATATCGTATCATTTGCTGTTGGCATCGCTATCCATCTCTCAACGGCCATTTACTACTTCACGACGACGACCGTCCTGATACCCGCCTCATTCTCAACTGCAAGCTTACTCCTACTGCCCCTGCGCGCAGTCATCGAAATATACACACTTTCCTTAATCCACGGTGCGCAGTCCCCCTTATTTTTTTTTTCGATACTAATCCGGCTTCATTAGCGTATGGTTCTCTTCTGCAGAGCGTCCTAGGATCTTTCGGAGTGTCCCTATTTCTCTTGAGCCTATCCGGTGGATGGCGGCTTGGAAGCCTCGCAGGCTGCGCTATAAGCATCTGGTCTTCGGTCACGTATCTCGCCTCGGAGACTGGCTTCCCTGTCGAGGTTCAGACACCTAGTAGCAAAGCTAAGGAGGTGTCTCTGCATATTTCCTCGGTTGACTTATCACACTAACGCATGCCAAACAGGAGAAGCCACTAGTCGCCCGTGGATGTCGCCTGGCCGGACTCGCCAGTTTTGCTCTCCTAAGTCTTACAGCTTGGACATCCCCCTTGGTCTCCCGCTACAACTTTGGCTTGAAGCTGACCGAGGACCTTGGTCTGGTGAACGGTTCTCTTTTACAGTGTGTGCGCAGGCCGCTGTCGTTCCTTCCACCGCCCAACCAGACATACCACCATTTCGACGATGTACTATTGATTGTATTCTTCAGCCATGCCCGATACGACGTTAACCTGGATCACTACCGTGCCGTATATGCCGATTACTTTCCAAACGTAAGTCTTCTTGATACCCGCACTCTTCATCTTCTCACGCTGCCACAGATAGTCTTCGTAGGGCCCGCATCCCGGGAGGATCTGGGCTTTCGGCATTCGTACGACGTTTTGGTCGACTCGTACCAGTCAGATGAGGACCTCCGGGACGATATGAACTACAAGATGGCTGGCCGGGTGAGCTGGAATACATCCAAGTAGGTCCTGCGATTTCTGACTTGTTTCTACTCCAAGATGGCCCACCATATGCTCTACACCGCTCTCCGTGAACATCCCTGTTATTCCGGATATCTTTGGGCACCGTTTGATACATTCCTCAATGTCCCAAGATTAGAGCTGTTTGACCAGCGCCTATTCTGGTACCACTCGCCGTTCGCCAAGTACGTGCCGAATGTCGCCCTGGGCGGAGAAGCGGAGAACCAGGATCCGAAAAGACATCCTCCGCCTGCGAATATTTCCCCCGACCCTGCCTTGGATCTGACAGAAGGCTGGCGAGGGTGGGGCCCAGATTGGTGGTGCGTGCACTTGTCACAGCCGATGAAAGCGTATTCGCTCAAGAATTCCCACGTTTGATTTAGGTGGGGGTACGTTTTGCTCCTCATGATTTCTGTCGGATTTCCCCCTCACATACGCGACAGTGACCCTCACGTGGGCGTGGCCGAATGCATGCCCGCCTACTTGAAAGCGCCCGAATGGGAGCGCGAGCGTCTCGCAGGTTACTTGGGTGGTCGGACACGCTTCATAGGTGGATCCGTGGATACCCTCTACATACCAGGTCGCCATCGAAAAGCACTTATGGATACGCTGGGCCTATTCCTCGAAACCAATTGTTTCTTGGAAATAGCGTTACCGACGGCAATACATCTCGTCGTTCCATGGAATGAGGACATTCTTTATGTTGATCATGTGGGTTCTTTATTCTCTGCAAGCATTGCCATGGCGTTTAACAATCTCATATCAGCACTGGATCTGGTTTCCACCTTTCAATGCGGACTTCGTTCGTCAACAGTGGCGGGAGGGAAAAGAGGTGGACACGTTCCACACGTTTCACTGGGGCGAAAAACAGGGGGATGGTGTCTGGAGGGGCGATTCGAGCCTCATTGAGGACACAAGAGCCGTCCTGCAAGAGTCTGCCGCTCGACAGAGGACTACACTACTGGCCCATAGGGATTAGTACATTGATATATGTCGTCCAGATTTTTTACTACATGATTAGATCGTCCTGCTGAAGTGTGCCACATCCTGCATGTTCTAGATCTCCTAAAAGTGGATGATTCTGCGTGAGCTTCACATGGTCTTCTTGAACCACTCGAGGGCTTGTTCACGGGCAGCCTTGTACGCTGCCTTAATATCCTCCAGTTCCATGTCCGGCCTAGCAACGGATCCATGGACTGTTCCTGAAGACGATGAAGAGTAGACTATTAGAGCTTTGTTTCATTGTCATCTTACCTTCCTTTGTAATATTACTTGTATCTAACGAAGTCCGGTTTGTCCTTACGTTGAACAGATACGCTTAAGCTTGAGCTTCTCGGACTAAAAAGTGGAAAAAACCTACGCATTGGTCAGTACAGCCGAGTGGCGGCTGGCTTCGATCTACCCCCTGCACAAGCCCAAGAGGCGGGCGGCTGCAGTGACATGACTCACGAGTCAAAAGAAAAGAAAAGGCTAGATCCGTGAACCCTAATGGCACTGATTTCATTTTCGGAAGCCGGGCCAGGATGATCGACGACGATCCTGACTTATTGACCAGGGACGTGCCGCCGACGCGTACGGACGCCGCCCCGCCAAGATAGTATCTATAGCTCAGTTCATATATCAAGAACGGCACTATAAGACAGACAACCACCCACTCTACTGCGCCGATTCCATGGCCGATTCCTTCATGGTTCCTGTCTTTCTTGATTCTCTCTTCGAACGGCAATATGCGTGAAAATGGCGGTTTTCGAGTGTAAAAATCCTAACCGACCAAGTGACTGAGCATCGGCGACCGAGGGATGGTTGACGTAGAACCGCGGAATGCGCGAGGGCATCTTCCCGATGTACGTGGCTCATCGTCCCATGGACATCTTCTGATCAGCTCGATCGGATAGCAAACCCCGAGCCTCGTGGAATTTGAATAGCGGCCCCTCTGGGGTAGCGTGGAGAACTGCGTGCGTGAGCCAGTGAGATAAGGCACTCGCAGACCAGCGAAAACGGTCTGGGTCTCAGACGTCCATATTCAACTGCTGAGCAAAGTAGTCTTCAATGACCTGAGGACTATCCAGCCCGAGGCCGGGCGCATTCGTGAGATACACGACGGGGCTCCTCCGCGCCGTCGATGCATGCGGCAGCGAATTGGACGCCGTCCACCATCTACCCGCTATGTGTGTCCGGGAGTGCATAGCCTTTGTAGCAGCCGTCACAGCTTATTGTGGTCTCACTAAAGGCAGGCTACGTGTTTTCTGCGACCTACTAATTGACAAATGTATAGGAGGAAGCTTCGCTGTTGGATGCATTTGGGAGATTGACCATCCGCAAAAGCTTCTGTGCGAATTCCATGGGAGACCTCAGGGCAATCGAGCTTCAAATTTGTAATGTGAAGGAATTAAACACAGTCGGCATCCGGTGCAAATCTGCCATAGGATTGTGATCTGGTGAGAATGACTGTAGATCCGCTGTGATGTGAAGAATCGAAGGGCGGATGAATGGCACCACGTCCAGTCGTCCGCTGAGATCCGTGACTCTCTGGGGGGATAGCCTGGTATAATGCCTTGACAAACCCAGAGGCATTGTCGATTGCGGCGCCAAGGAAACTAGCAGTAATACCTGCAGACAAGCGGTGCTCAACCTACCCCCTTCTAATCCTCATTCTCGGCGCAAATTCGACTGCAGTCCTCTATAAGGCTTGTTTCGCAGTGGTGTCCCGATTGTACATGACATCATCGTAGCCTGCTACTGCTCGTTCCACGTGAGTTCCAAACGAAAATATCATGAATTTACCACGCTGACTATACCACTGTACGTCAGTCCCATCGCTCGGAGACGGTGGCCGCTCACCGCAACGAGAGCGATGCCGTCGCACCCGTCCCAATGGCATGTCACACCCCCGCCTTTTGATTCTGGCGCTACAATCCAACCCCTTGCCCATAACAAAGGCGAGGGGAACAAATTAGAGTGAAGGCTCAGAGATTGTTGCGCCAGTGATGAATGTATTAGAGAACGGCAGTGGGAGAAGGAAAATCCGACAGAGGCGTTCTTCAAGAGACGACGTTTTGACGGGGTATGACCAAACCCATCTTGTATACGAGTCCGGGGAGCGGCGGAGGAAAGTGATGGATTATGACAACTGGGTGCTCGGGGACAAAAAATGTTGCTCGGATGCCATCTCCAGGAGCGCAAGACTATCTTTCCGGCGAGAAGGCAATATCGAAAGTGTGTTACGTGGCAATGGGCGCTGGGCTCGCGGGCAGACAAGTGAGTAGCGAAGTCGATCAGAAAGAGGTTAGGGATTGTTTTCAGAATCTATCACTGCAAGAACTTGAAACATGACCGCACATTGAACCCGCACGTTCCGAGCAGTTTCGCGCAGATGCTTGCATGTTTGAAGAGAATATGAAGTTTGAGACAGACCCGAGTACACCATAGTAGTACTCACAGGTCGCTGCTCAGTACTTCACATACCGTACCTGACCGCGCAAAGGCTGCATAAGAGAGCCGCAGAGTACGAGTTAGCGATTCCAACGAGATCTTGTGGAGGCGTATAACTTGAATAACTTGGAGGGTGGCAAGAAGCCAAGCCGCTGTCGCCAGCAGTCACGGTCACATTGTTGAACGTTGCCGGGTCCGCGTTGACGGTCCGCCGGGACCGATGACGTCGATTGATTCGATCCAGAAGTTATCGGACTCGGGCCCCGTTTCCGTCCATTGCTCACTGTTTTATAGTCTCGTGTAACCTAATATTATCCTCCCATTCTGCCTCTTGGCTTCGGGATCTGCCTAGGCTCATGACCGAATTATCACCAAGTGCCGCCGACATTCGCGTCGTCACAACGATCGGCCATGTTGATCATGGCAAGACGACGCTCATGGATACACTCCTGGCTGCAAACAACATCATCTCGTCGCGTATGGCGGGCAAGATTCGTTACCTCGACAGCCGCGAAGACGAGCAGGAGCGCGGAATTACGATGGAAAGTAGCGCAGTCTCGCTACGTTTTAAAGTGATGGAAAGCACGCAGGATGGAGGTGCGCAACAACGTACGGCGGTGGCGCAGTAAAGCGGTTGACAGACGCGGTCAGGGAGTACACCGAGGACATATGTTGTGAATATGATCGACACTCCTGGACACGTAGATTTCTCGAGCGAAGTGTCTACAGCCTCAAGACTTGTAGACGGCGCACTGGTGCTCGTGGACGTTGTTGAAGGTGTTTCATCCCAGGTGCGACCCGCCTTTCTTCGTTGGTCCCTGTACCTACGGTCGCCGCGCAGACCGTTTCTGTGCTGCGCCAAGCTTGGGAAGACCGTCTCAAACCCATCCTAGTGATCAACAAACTCGACCGCCTCATCACCGAGCTCAAAATGTCCCCCATTGAAACCTACCATCATCTCTCGCAGCTCATCGAAGCTGCGAACGCCGTCATGGGTTCTTTCTTCGCCGCCGACCGCATGGGTGATGATTTGCGGTGGCGCGAAGAACGTGAGCGGCGTCTGGCGAATAAGAAAGAAGACGCCGCCACACAGGCGGATGCGATTGCGAACGAGGTAGACGAGGAGTTCCAGGAAAAAGATGACGAAGACATTTACTTTGCTCCAGAACGCGGTAATGTTGTCTTTGCTTGTGCATTAGGAGGCTGGGGTTTCCGCGTTGGCAAATTCGCGCAGATATTCGCGACGAAGCTCGGTATCAAGGAGACGAATTTCCGCAGGGTGCTTTGGGGAGATTTCTACCTCGATCCGAAGATGAAGCGTGTAATCAGCCACAAGCACCTCCGTGGTCGCTCATTGAAGCCGCTTTTTGTGCAGTTTGTGTTAGAGAACATCTGGGCTGTATACGACGCTGTTCTCCTGAACCCGTGAGTTGGCTGTCGTCCGCCCTGTGGGCCTTTCTTATATATGCTTAGAAATCCCGACAAAGTGAACAAGATACTCTCGACGCTGAACCTCAAAATTCTTCCACGAGACTTGAAGTCTAAGGAACCACAGCACTTGCTATCGACAATCCTCACTCAATGGCTCTCGCTGTCGACCGCGATCATCCAAACTATAATCGACATTGTCCCCAGCCCCGCCGCAGCACAATCGACTCGTATACCGAAAATGCTCCATCCAGAGCTTTACGAGGCCACACCCTCCCCACGAAACAAACTTGAGACGGACCTCTACTCCTGCAACGCTTCCGACGACGCATGCATTGTGGCGTATGTCAGTAAGATGTTTGCCCTGCCTAGGGGGCAGCTTCCGGAGAATAAAAGGAAGCCTTTGACGGCGGCCGAGATGCGTGAGAGAGCAAGAGAGGCCAAGGAAGCGCGGCTGCGCGCGGTAAAAAGTGGCGTGGATACGCCTCTTCCAGCCGCTATTGTAGAGGACTCCGAGACGTCTGAAGTGGCTCTAGTTGACCCAAAAGACGCAGACGAAGTCCTCCTCGGATTTGCGCGCATCTACTCAGGTGTCCTACGTGTCGGCACGACTGTCCTGGGTATCCTCCCGAAGTACAACAATAAATTGCCTGCAGACCATCCGCGAAATTGCCAGCACGTAGTCCGGGTGACCGTCTGGGCGCTTTATACGATGATGGGTCGCGAACTTGTGCCAGTCGAACAGGTCAGCGCGGGTAATGTATTCGCTATTCGCGGGCTCGAGGGGAAGGTATGGCGAAGCGCAACGTTATGCGCACCGAGGACTGCTGGGGTACAAGAGGAGGCGGGCGGGGAGTGGGTGTTGAATCTTGGTGGCGTGAATCGACAGGTACACCTTCACTTTGCTTTCTCTCATGCGACAACTGACATAGCTTTCTTGTGTAGGCCCCACTGATCGTGCGCGTTGCACTCGAGCCCGCGCTACCTGTTGACATGCCAAAGCTTATCCGCGGCATGAAGCTGCTCAGTCAAGCAGACCCGTGCGCGGAAACGTTCCAGCAGGCGACGGGCGAACATGTCATCCTCACCGCCGGCGAGTTGCACCTCGAAGCAAGTCATCTCCGTCCCCTCTGCGCGTCCATGGTTTTTGACTCGCCACGTTTCATGCAGCGCTGCCTGAAAGATCTGCGTGAGCGGTTTGCAAAAGTCGAGATCCACCCGTCTAAGCCGATCGTACCCTTCCGCGAGACGGCTGTTAAAGCTCCTGGCGAGTGCTCTCTCCTTTCTTCAGCATCTCCACTCGTTACACTAGGACAGATATGGTGCCACCAAAAACGCCCGGCGTACCTCGGGGCACAGTTCGTGCGGCGAGCCACGGTGGGCTTGTCGCGTGTACGATTCGTGCGGCGCCCGTACCGGCGCGCATTGCGGAGTTCTTGCGCAACAACGTCGGCGTCTTGCGGAGACTGCAATCGGACGTGCAAGCTACGACGGAGGTACAGACGGACGGCGCTGAGACAGAGGCTGTTGGTGACGTGGAGTTGAATGAGGACGCGGCGGCAACGGGTGATGTCTTGCGTGTTCCGACGGTGAGGCCGGAGACGTTCTGGAGTGCACTTGAGGAGGTGTGCAAAGAGGCTGGCGGGGAGTGGGCGGAGATCGTCAACGCGATCTGGGCATTTGGGCCGCAAGGCGCGGGCGAGTGCATGCTTATCGACATCCGGAAGGACGGGGCACCCAATTCGTGCGTGCTTACGGCTCGTGATGCATGTGGAGCTCATAGTTATCCACGTTTCCAGGTTGCGAGCACGGCTCGAGCGCGGCGGAGCCGAGTCGGGCGGCAAGGACCAGCTCACCCGCGGCTTCGAGGGTAATGTCGAGACCGGGTTCCAGATCGCGACCTACCACGGCCCGCTCTGTGCCGAGCCAATTGATGGCATGGGTTTTTTCGTCGAATGTGTCGAGATCGACCGAGATGGGGTCGAAAAGGAGATCGGTGCGGCGATGACGTTGTTCTTTTTTTTTGCCAACGCTGACGACAGAACAGAGCAGAACCGGATGTCACAGATTACCGGCTCGTTCATATCGGCAGTGCGGGACGCATGCCGGAATGGGCTGCTAGACTGGTCTCCGCGCCTGAAGCTGGCGATGTACTCGTGCGACATCCAGGCATCGAGTAAGTGGGGTGTAGTACGTATGATTATATTGCAATATCTGATGGCTGTGCGTCCGCGCGCGTAGCCGACGTTCTGGGAAAGGTCTATGGTGTCGTTGCCAAACGGCGCGGACGGATTGTAGCGGAGGAGATGAAGGAGGGCACGGCCTTCTTCACTGTGCGCGCCCTGCTACCAGTCGTCGAGTCATTCGGTTTTGCAGATGGTGAGAATTATCTCTTTCGTTTGATTTCTAGGGGGCTGGCGTTATCAGGCGAGCACTAACGCTAGGATCGGCAGATATTCGGAAAAGGACGTCAGGCGCAGCAAGCCCACAACTAGTGTTTTCCGGGTGTGTTGGTTCCTTGCTTGTTGTCATGAAGGCGCGTGAGGCTGAGAATGGCGGATGGGCCGGATCAGATACGAGCTGCTGGATGAAGATCCGTTCTGGGTTCCGACGACGGAGGAGGAGCTGGAGGACCTCGGGGAGAAGGCGGATCGGTCGAACATTGCGAAGGGATACATGGACGCTGTGAGGGACCGGAAGGGTATGTTTGTGAACCGAAAGATAGTGGAGGGTGGGGAGAAGCAGAGGACGCTGAAGCGATAAGGTACTTCAGTAAAAACATGTAGCTGGGATTTTTATACATGGTTTGAGGAAGTAATTGGGGTGACTAAGCAGGAACTGGACTGTCGTCTTGGTCTCACACGTACGGGCGTGCTTCACACCTGCTCCGTGCCTTCCTTGCCTACCCACCATCTGTCTCCCTGCGTTTCGTCCCCGCCACCTCCCATCTCGCCACGAATGGCGACGGTGGTTTACGCACAGACACAGCACCAGCTCATTCAGCCGTCCACCTCCTACGCCTCCGATTCTTCCTTCGCCTCCGCTGCCATGAGCCAGGATGACCAGTACATCGCTACTTTCTTCTGCCGCGCCCTCTACGACTATCAGTCCAACGACGATTCTTCACTCTCTTTCCGCAAGGGAGATATCATCGAAGTCCTCACCCGCCTCGAATCAGGCTGGTGGGATGGGTTGCTTGGCGAAGAACGCGGCTGGTTTCCGTCCAACTACGTTACTATCATCTCCGACGAGGAAGCTGACATTGCCTTCGCGGAGGCCGAGATGCACGCCCACCAAAACGGTGTGGCAGACCACGATTCCATCATATCCTCCACTATTGTTGGTCGCCCGTCCCTCTCCTCCACCTCCGCTTCCTCCCGGACGTATGCGCACGACGAGCATAGCAACTGGCTGGATGGCGATATCGCGTACGGGATTGATAGGAATGGGATGGATGAGCTCGTTGCGGCCAGTATGAATAGTGTGGCCCAGTCGAGTGACTTTTGGGTGCCTCAAGTCACGGCCAACGGCCAGGTGAGTCTTGTCGCCTCCGCCCCTATCCTGTTTCGGTGACCTACTTGCCCGCAAGATCTACTACGTTAACACCCAGACGGGGCAGCATTCGCGAGACTTGCCCATTGAGCCCGACGACGAGCTCTCTGACGCGGACTTTGCAGCTGTCGTCGCGAATCGATCGCGTTCCGCCTCCAATGCTGGTGAAGTCTACGGTCGTGTAGACGCAAGGCCTGTTGCGCTCGCGCCTACTCCCGCCGGATTTGGGCTGCCGAAGCGGACTGGCACACCGGAACCATGGGTGCGTCGGCTGGCCGACGACGGGTTGACGTACTTCTACGTGAATAAGTTCGACGGTTCTGTACGATGGACGCCTCCAGAAGGCGGCGACACGCCTCGTGCCAACGGACACTCGGCTCCGTCGTCAGCGGCCACTGCGCAGCAGCTGAACCGACTACGTTCCGGCTCCTCCACGTCTCCACTTTCTCGAAGTAGAAGTGACAGTCTCGCGGGCGGTGGCGGCGCGTACTCCGACGACTCGGATATCGACCCTATGGATCTCCCGGTCGCGAAATCTTCACGGCAGCTTGCCGCGCGTACTATGTCTCATCAAGCGTCATCACACGCCGCACCGAGTACGATTGCCAGTTCACCTTATGATCAGACATCCGCCGAGAAAGCAGCTTCCGCGCTACAGAGCGCACTCGCTCCTCCCGCGCCCGAGTCGCTCACTGAGCTCGCGCAAATCACGCGCCAGGCCGTCGGCGCCGTAGTCTCATTCATTCAGGCTCACGGTGTTGGAGGTCATCCGGATGATCAGCGCGCGCTTGAGCATCGTATCCTCGACGCCGTCGTCGCTATCCGGAGTCTGCTGCTCATATCTTCGCCGCCGTACGGCCAGATCCCACATACGCTCTACCCGAAAGGCACCCGCCTGTCCTCCGTGGGACCCGCGATGCACACGCAGCTCAAGCCGACCCAGCGCCGCGTGACCGCCACGCTGTCGAAGCTTGTGCTAGCGGCCCTCGCGACACAGTATGACGCAAACTCTTCCACATCGGATGCCCCAGCACGCATGGAGGCGGACGCTCATGAACTCGAACGCGCGCTAGGCTCTTTTGTGCTGGAGGTCCAGCGCGCGAATACGGCGATACCGCCAGCAGAGCGCACGCTCGGAAAACGACGGTTGTTCGCAGCGTTTCTGCCGACAAATATCGGCATCGGGATTTTCGGCGCGGGCGCAGCAGCTTCATGGAAGGGCTTTGGCTGGATAGCACAACCAGAAGGCGAAAGCCCGTCACGAACACTTCCCGACGGTGTGTTTGCGGATCTACGGGAGGGTGAGGCTGCGCTGGATGAAAACCTGTCTGCGTTGCTCGTCTCACTCAGGGCAGGCACGATGGAAGGTGCGGCGGTTTCCCTATTGCCGCGCGAGGCACTTCCGTTAACCGCGGCGTCCTTAGTACCGCGCGTCCGGGCGAATGCCTCGGCCTCCGTATCCTCGCTACACGCGCTGCTTCGCGTCGTATCTAGTATTAACCTCGCGCAGACGGTCGATATCGATGGTGTGAACGACGAGGGTAAGGCGACGACGAGCGAATCATACATGCAAAGCGTGCACAAGGCACGGGCACTGGTACGCTCAGCTGAGGCCGCCGTGCAGGCACTGTACGACGATGGAGCGCTGTTGGTCTCTGCGCTGCAGCACTACCCACAGCCGCGACCGACGTCGTCTGGCGCGGGTGGCGACAGCTTCCAGGGCATTGCATCCATGCTGCGTGCGAACGTCAGGCTCGTCCTGGAGACTTTCGAGGTCCTGCTGTCCGTGGGCCAGGAGCAGGCGGACAAAGGCCAGAACGACTACCGGGGGTCGATCGAGTGGCGTGCGTCGAGGCTGCTTACGCTCGACCCTTCAATATCCCAGACGCTCAGTGCGATGTCGAGCATCGAGGATCCAGTCCACGAGGAGGGAGACGATATCGTCGGCTGGGACTTCGCGATCACAAAGCCCAAGACGAAGCCGCAGATGACGGCTGTCCCGTCGGAAGCGTTCCTCGCGGGTCAGCCGCTGCCGTTACCGCCGACGCAGCCGGACAGCGCAGACGAGAATCCACATGGCCGGCTGCACGTGGACAGCGGCGTCGGGGATATCCGTCGTTCGCCGTCGCACCGACCGACGGACAGCCTCGACTCGACCCTGTCAGGGAACGCGAACTCGACTGGCGAGGACGATGTGAGCGTCATCGTCGACGACGACAGTACGAGCTAGTTTTGTTATTATCGCGTTTGTATGATACTAACACGATCGCGTCGCCGGCAGTGCTTCCCAAGCCGCCCGGCGCGGGTCTCGCGTCGGTGAAGTCGCCATTGCGCGCGGCGAAGATTATGAAGATGTTTGGCACTGAAGAGCTGCCGTCACAGGTCATGATCAACATCCGAGCAGAAACAATGCCGTGGTATCTACGCCCGAACTACAGCGAGCAAGAGATTCTCATCGATCCGGACGGGAAAGTGCGCGGTGGGACGGTGCCTGCACTTGTTGAGCGACTTACTGCACACGAACACGTTGCAAGTTAGCACTCCACTCCTTTGAAGTAACTAAGGGCGGAGGCTGACTGCACGATGCAGGTCCTTCGTACTCGAAGACATTCTTGATGACGTTCAAATCGTTCACAGACCTTGACACGTTGTTCGACCTTCTCACACAGCGCTTCTGGATACAACCTCCAGAAAATCTGGCGGAGAAAGAGTTCGAGGACTGGAAGGCGCGCAAGCGGGACCTCATTCGGACACGGTACGTGCATTATCTTTGTGTACGACCTTCAGCGGGCTGACGGATGAGAAGCGTCCTGAACACGTTTAAGACGATGATCCAAGACGAAGACGTGCTCGAGAAGGAGGACCTGTACATCCTAGACAAGATGAAGGAACTTGTGTCACATGAAGAGGTCTCGAAGATGTCTGCTGCGAAGCACATCATCGCTCTCATCGAGCGTGCAGTATGTTTTATTTCAGCCCCCTAGTGGCTCGCGTCTGATCCCCTGTGCAGCGGGGTGGCGACAATGCACGAGCAAAGACGACGACAATCTCCTTAGACCCTGCTCCGCCACCGATCATCCCACGCTCGAAGGCGAAGTTCAAGTTACTCGACTTCGACCCAATGGAATGTGCAAGGCAGCTGACAATCATTGAATGTTCTCTATTCTTGAAGATCAAAGCGTCGGAATGCCTCACGAGGTCACGAGAGCAAAGAGTCACGAATGACAACATCGCTGCGGCGATCGAGACTACCAACAAGGTCTGTTTTCCTTCGTGGATACTTGCGCGACCATACCGGAAGCGGAACTAAGCGTCCTGCCTTTGTTCAGATCGCACATTGGGTCGCCGACACGGTGCTGGAGAAAGAGGACTCGCGGAAGCGTGCACTCATCGTCAAGCACTTCATCAGCATCGCCGATGTACGTCCATTCCCCTTCCGGTCTCCCTCGGGTCTAGCTGACAGACATTTGTGCTGCGCTGCCCGTTAGCGCTGTCGGGAGTTGCGCAACTTCTCGAGTATGATTGCGATCGTGTCTGGGCTGAATTCCCCCCATATCCGCCGGCTCAAGCGGACGTGGGATCAGATTAGCCAGAAGTTCTTATCGATTCTCGGCACTTGCGAGATGACGATCGACTCTCAAAAGAACTTCAACAACTACCGGCAGCTCTTGCAGAGGATAACACCACCCTGCGTACCATTTATCGGTATGTTTCCCCCATAGTCAGCTTACCTTTATTCCAACCGGACGGCGGTAGGTGTCTACCTGACGACCTTGACGTTCATCCAAGATGGCGCGCCGAACATGCTGCCTGGTAACCTTGTGAACTTCCGCAAGCGCGGCAAAGCCGCAGAAGTAATCCAGGAGATCCAGAAGTGGCAATCCAAGCCGTTCAACTTCCAGCGCGTGGATCCAATCTACGACTACATCCACGAACAGCTCAATAAGTTCAACGATATGCCTGACGTCAGTGATTTCTTCTGGAACCGATCTCTCGAGCGTGAGCCGCGAGAGAGGGAAGATGAGAAGATGGCGAGGTTGCTACAAGAGACGGGTTTCTTGTAGCATGTCTTGTCCTACACGGACGTTTGCTTCCTTCGTCTTCGATTTGCGGTATTTATACCATCATCCACTTACATACGCATGGAATTTCTTCTCGTACTCGCCGCCATCGCTCCCTAGGCCCGGGTATATCACGCTCGAACACTGCCCTTCCTAATTCATGCGCCCACGACAGTCATGTATCATTATCCTCCATCTACCATTTGCATGGCCTTCACTTCTCTACTCGCATGGCTTCCGCTACCATTTCGCCCTTCCTGTCGTGTTTCTCGGTGCTAGTTGGATCATCTCAGTTGCATTGTATATGGTGTGATTTTAGTCTTCGCTTTCTGGATGAATTTGGTTAGAAACCGATGTTTGTCTCTCGCCCAAGGGCCACTTTTCGAGATGATCATAGTTTCGCAGATACAGTACAGTTCAAAACCGCCGTTGAGTCAAGACAGGTACGCTGATAGACGGTTACATAAAACTTCAAGTATGAGAACAAACATTCAAGGTAGAATAGACGAACAGAAACCGAAGCAGGGTCATCATACTAGAAACTTACCAAAGTGATTCCTGGACAATAAATTTCACACAAAAAAAAAACCAAAAAAAACAAAGTGATTACATCCATCCAGGCACTGTTTGGCAAGAAGACAGGACGTAAACTGTATCAACGGCAGAACAAGGGGCAGCCAGAAAGCATACACGCCCTGATCTTCGTCAAGATATCCATTTATGATCAAACATTGAACCTATAGACCTATTCCTATTCCCTAAACATGTATGTTCACCCACCAAAACTCTCGCCTCCACATAGGGATTGGCAGCATCGCGGTAAGGTTCACATACGCTTCACGTAACGGCTGCGAAGCACACGATGTGACACTACTCGTCAGTCTCCGTCTATTGCATCGTCCTCATCTTGCCCTTCCGTTGTTGCGTCTGTTTCCGCCTCTTCATCCGTATCGTCCTCCTCCGGCTCCTCTATTTCCTCTCCAACGCCCCATGTATGAGGCTCGCCCGTGTACGTGAGGGGCTCGTCGCAAAAGAGAGCGAGCGCTTGGCTTTGTACCAGAGTAATGTGGGATGAATTGATATAGAAGCGAAGCGGCGGACGCCCCGCTCGCTTACGGTTAGCGAGTGCTGCTCCTAGGCTCCGCCCGAGTGATTCTTCCCCAAGTGGATAAGAGAAGTGCGCATTCGAGATTATGAGTTCCCGCAGCTTCGGTAACAGGTTTGCCTGGAAATCCTGGGCAAGAGCAGAGCTGAAGCCATATGTACAGAAGCCTACGAGATGGGCTTTTTCGACCTTATCACACTGCGCCAGAAATGCCCATGAGGTAGGGAGTGGGACGAACAGTGACTGCACATAGATCTCTCGCACGTGGGTGAAGGGATAGAGAGTGGTGACGGTGCCGAAAAGGACATGATCAGAAAAATCTGGCAGTGTCGGTGTGTCCCATCTCAGATGGAAAGTCAGCATCCTCGTGTTCTGCGCGGGGATCCACTCTACATCGTCCATGAACTCCCAATTATACGTGCGTTTCTGTGACTGAGTGAACCTGAAACTACTGCCAGGCGAATCGTCGCGCGCGGCAACGATGTTACGAATAACATGAGCAACAGCGTCGATGGAAGCCGAATGAGTACCGTGGAGGCCATCGCACTGAACGAATATCGAAACATCCACTTGACTGGCGGCTTTGGGGATATCCAGGTGAGCGATGACTTCTGCTGTCTCTAGGATATGGTCTGCGACACTGAGTCGTGTAAGACGCGGTAATGACACCTTTTGAGAAGCATGGGAGGAAAAATCGGAGGGCATTGTGGGGAGAAGGGGTAGGGCGTGGCGTAATAGTAGCTGTTCTAAATTGCTCGTCCGTCGAAGCACCGCGAGGAATTCCTCCATGCTCGGGCGGCAATTAGGTGATGGGTCCGATATGATAAGCTTAGTGAGATGGTCTGAAAAAAAACTACATCGCCAGCCGAAAGTCGTGCCCCGTCCCTTGATGAAAAGATCACGAAGACGAGGGAGACCGAATGGGAAGATATTGTCGGGAACCACGGCGGGCTCCTCGTCCCATGAGGAGCACCAGAGATGAAAGCTCTCGAGCATGCCGGACGGTTGCGAAACGAGAAGGGGAATCCATTGAAGTATCAAATTCGGCGGGGCGGAAAGGACTAGTGTCTGGATATGGTGAAGGTGCTGTAGGGCCGTCGATGCAGTCTTCTGAGGATTGACCGTCGCAACCGTGGATGTGCTTTCGGGGCGAAAGGCGATTGTCACATGTAGAGGAGCAAACCCACTCCTCTGTAAGAAAGTGGGGGCAAGAAGCGATGCATGGCGATTAGAAATGCTAAAAGTGGTCCAGATGAGAGAGCAAGTGGTTGAAATCAGCCGCCAGCGTCGGCAGACGTGCGTGATCGAGAGCCAAGTCTTGCACTTTTTCAGTTCAGGCCTTGCCGGGAACTGAAGGAATATGAGAACGAGCACATCATTGGGCAAGGAGTGTATAGGGGGTTCGTATGGCACTGCATCCCCCATTGGCTTGTGGTGGTTGCGGTCGGAAGAGAAGTTGCCGAAAGACGCTTCGAATTCGGCTACAACTGCTGGAACAGTTGTAACACGTCACATCCTCGTCAGATGTGCGACACCTTATCGACCTATCGCGTCCGCGTTCCGAGCTCACGATGATACTATATACTCTAATCAGGCTGGTCTGCTCATGGGACGGCGAGTGATGGGGGAACGACGGCGATGAGTTCAGGTTGCGACCAATGGTTGCGACGATGCGTTTACTCGCGATGCGGAACGGCGGCCGCGTACTGGATTCTTCTTCTTTAATCTTGATCTAATCTATAGTACTGCCGCAGCAGTACCGTATCAACGTAGCGGCGAGAGCTAGAGCCACGCCGGCCGTAGCCGGTTACAAAATCGCCTACTACTGGATTGCGCGCGGCCAATGGCCGGGGGGGAGGACGGCAGGACGGTACACGAGAGCCATGCGGACGCAAGGCGAGAAGGAAGAAGGAAGAGCTGCAGGAGTTGCTGAAGTACGTATTCTAATCGGAGAAGGGAGGAAACAAGTAGAGAGCAGAGAAAACCGAGGCGAGTAAGGCGGGAGCAGAAACGTAGAGGAAAGAGCACGCGGGCTAACTTACTGGTGAGGCAGCGTTAAGGTTTCCGAGTCGCGGAGCCTCGCTCTTGTTCGAGTCGCTTTTATACCAGTCACGGTCATCGGAAGACAAGGCAGCGACGACCTTGGCGACGACCTTCAGCGACTACTGCCACAGGAGTCACGGGGCTGCGCTAGGTGTCCTGTCCGAGGCAACGGCAGCTCAGCGGAGTGCATGCGGCCGCCGATGCCGTGTTTGTGGCGGGTAGACCGCGGCTACGAAGTTCAAGTTGGTTTGTGCGCGGCGCGGTGTTTGAAGCGACGACCTGCCGTCGCGATTAGACTCTTGGAAATCTGCTTCAATCCGATATAACAATTCTCATAGGACTTGATATCAACAACGTCTGCTAAACGATGAAACCCGAGGTTCTCTCAGACTTCTCACACCTTCAAGCCTCTCACGCGCAGGTATTACAGTACTAATTTGCAGATTCCTGATCACGTCCCACAAAAGAAAATGGATGTCCGAGAACAGCTTGGCCATTGTCTATGGGAACGCGTTCCCGCGTGGCATCTCGTTACTCGGGCCGCCGGCTTCCGCTACTAGTACTTCCGTCACCCGAATCGCTTCCCCATCCCGTCCTATCCAGACCGCTCCCCGCGTCTGACTCAAGGTCTGACTCGTCCGAACCCGAACCCGCCTCCCACTCCCTAGCATCCCACGTCACCGACTTCCCCGACATAATTAGCTTGCCCTTTGTGAGCTCCTGAAGTCTCGCCTGCAAGGCCTGCGAGGCACGGCACGACTTGAGCTCGATGAACAGCGACGCGCGGCTTGCCTCTCTGCGGCTATGGAGCGCGTTGAGCAAGGATCTGTCGAGGGAGCGCAGTCCGATAGGCGGTCTGAGAGGGAACGAGAAGTCTACGGACATGATGCAGAGACGGTGTAGACATGGTAGCATCTGCGCCTTGTCGTCGTGCTCGAGAGCCTGTACGAGCCCGATAGTCAGACTTCCGAACACCTCTATATCTTCTACAGAAGAAAGTGACGGGAGCAACATCGTCACCCAAGAGGAGGTCGAAACCGTAAAGTTTGCAGCTGCGAAGAACCCGCGCAGCCTGTTGACAAAGAAGGGCGTCAAGCTGACGAAGATGGCAGCTTCCGTCGTGGGCAGCGGCGTCTCGGGCGCCCATTCGATGTTAAAGTGGAGGTCACTCACTCCGAGCGACCTGAAATCAAAACGTCTCCAGGAAAAATGCTTGGGGCCTACCTGCCGGAAGCAGAGATAATCTCCAGGCGACCGGCAGAGGTCCCGGAATGCGACGGCTGCACGGAAGGCGATGGGCTGCGCAGAGCGTGGGTCGTAGTGATCGTCGTAGATCGCATGGGCATAGATAGCTGCACAGTTGGGTATATCAAGTCTCGCGAGGACCGCTGTCAGCTCAAGGATGAGATCGTGCAACCGAAGCATAGTAAGGCAGGGTAGGAAAATCTTGCTCGAGACATGTGTAGATGCCGATGAAATCTCGAGAGGTCCATTTGTAGCCACGGGCAGCGCATAAGACAGGGAGAGAGACTCTAGAGCGCAAGCACACCGCAAAACCGCTCCCAGCTCCTCTACACTAGGCCGGCTCTTCCACGCAGGTCTAGAGACGCATAGAGCCGTAAGGTTCGATGTAAAGAGCCGATTTCTCCAACTAAACTCTAAACCGGGATAAGCATTGTCCCTCATACCAGCTAGCGAGAGGGACCGTAAGCGGGACAAGTCACCCGGGAAGATCTCGTCTGGGATAACGACTACTTCATCAGGCAGTTTGGAACCAGTCACCAAGAGATCAAAAGACTCCAGCCTGCTTGCTTGAGCTGTAATAAAGGAGGGAATGTACTGAAAAAGCTGTCGAAGCGGGACATGTAGTTGTAAGTGCCGAATGTGATTGACCTCATGGATTACGGCGAGTGCGCGTGCAATGTTCACGTAGTTATCGCCGTCCGAAATGTGGATAGTGACATCAAGAGGAGCCAGCTTAACTCGGTCAAGGAAGACTGGGTGCGGAGGATATCCCGCAATGATAATGTTGTTCCAGATGAGGGGACAGGCTATTGAGACCAGGTACCAGCGCCGACACACGAGCATGATAGAAAGCCAGGTCGAATCGTCTCGGGTTGACTGGGCTGGAAAATGAAGGAAAATCGACTCGAGTATTTCGTTGGGAAGTTTGTCAATTGGTGCTCTTTCGGATCCGGAGGGATTGAACAGGTTATCAGTTTGAGTGAGAGAAGGCATAGTGGGCACTGGTGCGGAGGTGTCGAGTCTGTGGGAGCTGCTCTCGAAGTCGGACGCCTTTATTTGTCCATTTTGTGCGACCACAAAGAGGCTCGAGTTTAGAAACCCGACCACCTTCACTCCTTCTCATCTGCTTTCGAGCCATTGTTTCTGTTGCGTAATTTCAGCGAGAGATTATACGTAGCCAACGATGGACTAAATGTCCGTCGCATCCACCGGCTTCATCGGCTTCACGCCGAATTTTGGATATTCTAAAAGTACAAAGAGGGAGAGCTACAGCCTATCGCTCGGCTCCGTGGGTGTAATGGGGTAATGTCACAACGTATGCAAATGAGACAAAAGCATGGCCAAGAAACAGTCAAGCTACACAAGGCGTCGGCAAAACCGTTCATGCTGTAACTTCGCGCTGCGCACGATGTTGTGCGAGGAGGCGGTCCAGCGCCTCCTTCTGACCGACAGCCAGCTCACCGGATTGGATGCCGGAGTGGTAGACGCGCAGAAGCGAGTCGACGTCATCCATGGATTGTGTGCGGACGTCAGCAAGCTCCTTGATCTTTGCCGTCGCATCCTTAATCTGCTCGTCGGTGAGCTCGAGGCCGAGTTGCTCCACACGTGACTTGACGGCGTTCCAACCCGTTAGCCGGTGGCTGGGTAACACGACTCAGCCAATGCCAACCAAACAAACCAAGACCAACGCACCCAATCGAGACGTAGCGCGTGAGACCGAAGTCTTCCGGCTTCAGGATCTCATACGTGCTCGGATTGTTGAGGATGGCCTTAGCGTGAATGCCGGCCTTATGTGTGAACGCACAATAACCGCTAACCACTTGTTAGCTCACAATCGTATATAGGGAAGACGGTCGTACGTGACGGGGTTGCAGAATGGCACATTGACTTCGACGGCCTCCGCGACTAAGTTCTCAATCTCACGGAGCATTGGTAGGTTGTACTTGGACTTGACGTACTCCGGGTTCGCGGCATACAGGCAAGACACGAGGCCACCAAGTGGTGTGATACCGACGCGCTCACCGATGCCAAGGACGGCTAAACGAAAGTCTAGCGAGCGAAATGGCTAGGGATATTTGTCAAAGCTCACAGGTGTCAATATGTGTTGCGCCAGCTTCGAGAGCGGTATACGCATTTGCGATCGCTGGAATTACCGCATGAGGAAGACACTTATGTTGGAGCTTGTGAACACGAACCCATGCCGGTATCGTTATGCAAGTGAACCTCGATATCGCAACCAACAACGCCGCGGAGGGTGCGAATCAGTTCATACACCTGACGCGGGTTCGCACAGCCAACTGTGTCAGCAATACCAACACGGTTAACGCCGATCTTGTCGACGGTCTGGTATATGGAAAGGAGGTCGACGAGGTCGGAGCGGAAGGAGTCTTCTGTTGAGAAGCGGACTTCGATACCCTTAGACTTGACGAACTGGATGACCTCGATGGCCGTCTTAGTGATATACGTCATGTCTTTACCGTGCGAGAATTCCCGCAGGAAGGACGAAGTTCCAATAACGACATCGACACCGTCCACGCCTTAAAAAATAAGTAAACGTCCAAAAAGGCAAGAGAATAGACGCACCAGTCTCAACAGCGATCCGTGCATCATCCATATGACAACGGATGTGGGTGAGGATCTTGGCCTTGAGTCCGAGCCTGCAGATGGCCTCGCAGTCCAGACGCGACTGCTCTGATGCCGCTGGCGATGTTAGCTCGAGATACTCGACGCCAAACGCGTCAAGGGCCTTGGCAATGGCGATCTTGGTCTTGGTGTCAAAGAACGCATTAGCGAACTGCTCACCCTCTGAACGCATTGGTCAGGATTGTACGAGCTAAAACGAGTGCGGAATATACCACGCAATGTACTCTCAATGATCTTGAAGTTAGAAACATTGTTAAGGAAGTCGGATGCGCGAGGTGCGTATGGGTTGCGCTTCTGAGCGGTGCGCCCGTTGATGGACTGCCCGTTGGCGGAGTGCCCGTTAATGCCGTTGGAGATGGTGTTCTCAACGCCGATCATCTCATGCTTGCCGTTAGGGATCGCGTCACCGTTCGCGTGTGGACACATTTATAGGGGGCAAAGGAGGACAGACGAGAGGGTAGATGGAAGAAGAGGCCCGGGATGGAAGACGAAAAGTTGGAAGTCAGGGGCGCTAAGTTGAGTATAAAATTGAATTCGCAACACGCGCCGAGTCATTCGCGCTCCAACTAATACAAGCGTGACCTGACATGATCGGGCCTCTCACCGATCGGCCGACTGGTCTTTACCTTGCGTACTGGTATGTACGTAACGCACTGTGTATCCTCTTCGTCCTCGGATGGCTACGGTGTAACGTGAATATTTCCGACGCGTCGTGACACCCTGACGCGTAAATGCTACTCGTCCTTCATATCACACGTTTATGCCACATGAATTAGTGCAAAATGCCCGCAAGATGCTTGTGCACATGGCCTGCTGAGCAGTTTTTTGTAATCCCAACATGTTATCATTTTGAGCCTTAAAAATCTGAAATATCACACTTTACTCTGTGGTAGATATGATTAATCAGCTGGGCGTTTAAAGTTCAAGTTTCGACCCAAAATTTGAAACATAGGGGTCATTTTTTTTGAAAACGTGTAAACTAGCGTATTTAAATATACTTCCTTCCAGAACTCTCGCGGCAGAGCCGCCGCGCGAGTAGAATTCCGCCCCCGGTGCACTTGCCGTTCCAGATCTACTTACACTACAGTCGAGTTATATCCGTCTTTCACATCGCGTCTCGTCGTGCACGCTTCGGCAGTTTATGTCGCAGTACGCCATTGCACACTTCATGCATTTGTACGACCCCCAATACCCGCACACGCTGCATAACACCCGACTTGGCTCCTGAGGGGAGGCAACGACCGCCGTCAGATACGTCGGGATGCTTGCAGGAAGATCGGCGATGCCCTGTGTGCCCGGTCAGTTGATCCTCCGCCGAGAGAATCTCGTGCAACGCACCGACTCGTCGATGAGCGTGGCCAGGTTCTTCCGGTATAGCACCGCGCTCCTCACATCGTGCGTCGACTTCTTCCTCCTCCCTCCGTCTAGCATTGCGAGTCGCCTGTCCGATATCAGCACCCGCCCCTTCGTTGTCTTCACGCTCTCCTCATCTTTGTCTGCTTCGAACTGCCCGGAAGACTCCTCCAAGTAGTTCGAGCGCTGCGGCATACGGTCAATCCCATTTTTCCTTGCTACTCTTGATGAGGATTACGTACCTCGAGCTCATCTAAATGTCGCTTTGCCCGCATCGCGATGACTTCAGCGTCAGGAGCGTTCTTATTCGTTTGCACCTGGCGTGTTGCTGGGACACCATAAGCATCGGTCGTCCTCGCGGAACGACACCAAGGGCGCACGCTGTCTTCTCGGAGGCATGGTGATGGGTAAAGGCGAGGTGTGAAAGGGTCCAGTTTCATTGGCATAGATCTCTGGCCTATGCGCGCGAACACGCGAGGTCGAGACGCGTCGCGCGTAACCCTGTTATGGGGTTATAACACCTTTGTCCCCTGTGAATCCTTCTGGAGCCATTAGCCCTGCATTGCACCACTTCCGATTATCAGTCGTGTAAACTACGGAAACCCCTTCCCCCGGGGAAACAACCCTTTTCCAAGAAAAGGCTATGGAATAAGGTTCCGCCCTCACCTTGAGATGGGCCGGGCAGTTCCTGCTCTGTATGTCTATCCTCACCCATTCCAAACTGGTCCACCTGCCCGTCATTTATGGCATCATTCCAATCACCCCCATAGTCTCTTCCCAACCCGCCGCTCATCATATCTTTTATAACATGTTTCTTCTGTGTCATCTTTGCGATGAACTTCTCAGAGCATTGATTCGATCGACACAAGAGGTCCGACGCACGCTAGCCTTGGTCCTACATTCGTTATTTTGAGCCCGGCTTTTCCTTGACTCGCCTTCACTAAATTAACCGTACGGTTTTTGACGCCCTTCCTTCTGCGTAGCACAGTCAAGTCGTGGTGATCAATCTGAACGATTCTTGACACCTCGCACGTGGTGTGAGCGACAATCCTCATGCTACATGTACGCCGAACCACAAACCAGTGGCGCATTCCCTGGAAATCGCCAGTGACGATTATCGCATCGAAGCAATCCCACAGACAAGGGCATTTCCAGATGAAGACAACGAAGCTTTAATTTCTCTTCATACAGTATACAGCATTCAACGCGAAGCCCTGAGGTCGGACGAGTTCTCTAGACGGGAGGTCAAGCACTCAGGCGTTCATGCCGGAGACTCCCCCAGCTTTCTTTGCTGTCAGTGTGGCTTGTTGGTGTCCGAGCATCCGATATTGAAGACCGTCCACCGGGAGGCGGAAACGAGATATCCAGTTCTGGTCCGGACAAGCCTGTTACGATGGACTGCGCTGGAGGGCGCGAGGCGAAGTGCATAGAGGTGGCCGTTTCTATGTCGACTTTCCCGCCGCTCGCTTGGATTTTGGTCACGCCACTCTCAAGCAGCGAGCTCCGCCCCGCAACGAGGACGATGACAAGGGTAGGATACATACCCTACAAGACCGAACGGTGTCAGCGAATACGTTTTGAAGAAGGGCTACGCAGGAGGTTGAGGCTGACCGTGATGGGCATGACGAAGTACCAATTAAGGTAGTACGGATACGTTCCGAAGACGAATTCTCCAGCGAGAACCGACATAAGCTACGTTGTGTGATATCAGAGCGAGCATTATAACCCCCATGCACTTTGAGAACTCACCCATGCGAGAAGGTAGATAACGCTTGTCTCGACAACGACACCCATCATGCCAAGTGTTGTGTTTGTCTTCCGCTGGACAAGCGCCACAACATCTTTCCAGTGTCTCCTGCATCATGACCATAATAAGTAAATTCAGCAGTGTGGGTGTTAAGTGGTGGACCAACCAAGTCTTATAGCCGATGAGACTTATCGCAAGAATGTTCGTAATGCCTGTCAAGGCCCACGCAAGGCCTTTGGCACCGAGCTTCAGGACCCCACTCTCGGCTAGAACCGCGGGTATATGTGCGTTTTCCAGATCCGATGCCGCCAAGATGACGAGGTAGAAGGCATCAAAGACTAGTGCAAACGCTAGCGTGTCAGCTCCAAGTTCCGTAAATGTCAGCATAGAGGAGAACCCACCAAGTGACAGGAATACGAGCACGGAAGCGGTACGAAGAAGCCAACGAGGTCTTCCCCAGAGGACAAACGCCCTCCACAGCACTACACAGTCCCCGATGACGATCTGTACACCGTAAACTAATCAATAGGCTAGTCGCAACGATAAAGTGCACAGAGAGAAACTTACATTCAGAAGGAAACAGCACTCTTGCGCATAACCAAGGAGGCCCATCATCCCGTACACTCTTCTATATACGCTATCGCTGGTTTCAGGATCTGACATGCGTGACGGAAGGGCTACGCAGAGCTCGAGCCACAGAATGGTGATATCAATTGCCCAGGAAGTTGCGCAAAGAATGAACATGCTGGACGTCACGACAATGAAAGTTTTTCTTGCCCTCCTTGCCCTAAGCGGGACGTCAGCCGCCCTCACGCATGATCGAGATGGAACATGAGAGCGTACAGGAGGATGTAAGTAGAAACAATCATTAAGACGATGAATAAGGCTTGCAACTCTGAGTGAGGACATGATTGCCGGGGGGGGATCTGTTTGAAGACATACAGAGGAAGAAGGTCTCCAGATAAAGGGGGAAGCCGCGATAAATAGCAGCAGTGGTGACATTTTGCAACTCTCCGAGACGCGCATCAAAGCTAGTAGCGTTTGTCGCGGGCATTTCTTGCAGTGGCCAAAGGGAAGTGAGCTATAGATGTATGTTCTCGCTCGTCGCATCCATATATGTCGGCAAAGGTCATCGCCGGGTGGGAAGCAATCATATAGAAGCCACCAATGCGAATTCCGAGGCGCGGCAAGGACAATGGGTCCGGAGCACAGGGTCCTTGTTACTAGTTGTTCCATTCAGGGCAGGATGGCGCAAGCGGGTCCGAGTCGATCTTTTACACCGCCTAAACAGAAGGTTATGTTGTATGACTTGCCAAGAAAGCTTCTATGCAGTCGAGGATGGAATGCAGATCTCGTCCATGTGAACATTTTAAGGTAGCCCTGGACCTCTGAGGGACAAGTGGGTTGGTGGACTGGCAAAATATATTGAACGTATAGTGTTCACGTGTCGGTGGGGCTCTAGGCCTGAGGGCCGATGCCACATCGACGGAAACTGAGAAGTGGAATGGCTTGCTGAATGAACAGCGAAAAGAAAGCCAGACTTCGAAAGCAGAGAAGTAGACTCACGAGGTCAGAGACGGAACGTGTCTCCGTCCCGTGGGAGCATGCACAGGAGCGTGCACGCTGTACTCTGTCGGAAGAACAGGATGTCCGAAGTTCACTCTATGCTGTACTGCTCCAAGAGTAGGAACATAATTCCGCTAGACACCAAAACGACTGGTTTCTACGTGAGGCAAGTGAAGGAAGTAGTCTTGTAGATAGTTGGTGGGGAGCTACTAGTTTAAGTTGCAGGAACACCAACTCCAGGATTCGGCTAGGCTGGGTTCGGCATCATCCGATTGTGCGTCTCCGCATCTCTCCGCATCCGGGTGCCTCGAGGCACACACGGTTTTAAACCGCTCTTTCACAGAAAGAACTTTTGACGCCGACCACTCAGCATGTGAAGGGGTACGGCGGTTCCCCCGCCCGTCTTACTGGACGAAATCATAGCCTCGTAGCCCGGTCAAGTCCTGCCACCTTGTCCCATTGATTGCGCAGCTTAGCCAGTACGTCACGGCGAGTCGCGCTTACGTCGCCGTTTGAGAGGCGCCGTTTCCCTCGGGTTCCTAGGCCTTCAAGTTACCACCATCTACTGGCATTGGTGGCTCTCAAGGTTCTCTGCACCATTCCGAAAGCCATCACAGGGCGTTCTGGATGCTTCTTCCTTCTCCATTTGATTATACAGCACGAGCAACGTGGAGTAGGTGCGGACGAATGACAAAAATACTAGTGTTTGCAATGATCGGTCCTGGTCTTCCAAGATGCACTACCAGTGTAAATCAGCTTGCAGGGAAGCCAGCGCACTGTGCGGCTGTGACCGCCTCAGGATATACGCCGAACTGTGCGAGCGTCCAACTAACCAGTATGCTAAACTTTATATTTTTAGTACTTGAGGGTACCTGCGTATTAGAATCAACTGCCAGTACTAGTGTACAGCACAGAGAAGTCAAACCCGGTGGTTGAAATCGATGAAATGCGGCGCGTCGGTTCGTTTGCTGGAAAGATACAATATTCGACCAGAAATGATGTGCACATATATAGTATATCGTTCATGGAATGCTGCGAGCTCGTACGCGTGAGTTGCATGGCCTGTGGTTGGCCTACAGTATGGCGTTCCTCTGCAGCCGTCCGAAGGAGCGTCTCTCTAGTCAACGTTTAGACCTTGTTCGGTTTGGTCTTCAGGCTTCGCTCGATGCGCAGGCCGTTACATGCCTTCCCTCACCGTTAAACTATCACACACACACCTCAGATCCGAAGGCCAATAGTCTGCTTTTGCAAAATGCCTAGCCATAGGCATAGTCGTGGCGTCACAAGAGTGTCAGCACGTTCGAATGCCGCAGCGGCGCATGTCACATCGTCAACCCGATCCCCTTCATGTGCTTCCATATTAATCCTTCCATATTCGGTACTAGTGCACGTGAGCCACGAGCGGTGTCCGCTGTCACGGTCCTTGCCTCACGCTCTCATTTCGAATTCGTTTCCCTCTCTAACACAAGTCTGTCTATGCATCGCTTGTGAGTAGGTAGGTTCCCTCAAAACAAAGTTGCGCGGACACACGAGCTAATCATCCCCTCCTCGCTTCTTTGCTAGTGTGCCTAGCTCAGCTGATTGTCGCTCCTTGTCAATAGGCTATAGCGAGTTAGCTGGTGAGCAATAAACCTTGGAGATCAAGTATGAAACTTTATAAGGATTTATCATTCCATCTGCAGTGATACAGTGCTATCGTTTGTGGCAAAGGGAATCTCGCGACTCTCACTGTTCCGAATTCTTTCTCTTATCGCAAGGTTCCGCTCATTATGTTAAGCGACTCGTGGGTCAGGGATGCCAAGGTGTGTGTAAATCATGCCCTGTTTCCCCGCGCTCTGAGGGCGCTTACTTCAATAGTCACAGAAGCATCACAATGATCCTGCTGCGTTCCACAGCAAAGCTCGGCGCACGCCAGTACTTCGCCTTCCATCCGAGATATTTATTTCCATCGCATTTATTTTGGCAGGAGATGATCCACCAAAGGCGAACTCTACTTTAAGCGGCAAGATCTCCTCTCTCGGCTGGATCCGCATTACCCATGTATGCCGGGCATGGAGAACACTGTGTCTAAGTACCCCGGATCTGTGGGCTACCATTTGCGGCAAAATTCCACTAGCTGTGGCGGAATTTCGACAGCGGGTAGGCGATATGGTTCCGCTGGACTTGTTCGCGCACACGAAGAATCCCGCCACCCCTCTGTGGTTCTCGCACTGGGATATTCCGTTAACGCGCGTCCGGTCCTTAGACGTAACCGTTTCAGCTGAAGATGCGACGTTAGTTCGGATGTTAGCAGGCAAGGAAGCACCGGCTTTGAGAGCTTTGTCAGTCAACGGCGTCGGGGTACCAACGACCTATGGATTACCAGATCCCATCTACGCCCCTGTTCTCAAGACCGTTTTCATGAGGAATGCATTCCTTCCCGTTGTCGCGTCCTCCCTCACCTCATTGTCGCTAGATGTTCGCTTCGGCGGCGGGTTCATAACTTACTCTCCTCTCGCAATTTTCGATATACTTTCGCACTCTCCCCTATTAAGGGAGCTCAGGCTGAGCCAGATACACTCTCGACCGCAGTTCGCAGCCATTCGCGAACCGCTCCCTCTTCTACGTCTCGAGTCTCTTAACCTACAGGATTTTCGCTATGCGGAAACTGTCCTCCTCTTCCTACAAAAACTCGTCTTTCCGGAAACCACCAGCATATACATCAATACCATGTCGGATCAGCTATCTCGAATATCCACCGTTGTCAAACTTGGCAGCTGCGCTGTTCTTGGGACTGCTGCTCGTTCTATATGGCAAGGCCGACCATGCACAAGAATGGATGTCGATGTCTCACAACCAACATTACGATTTTACACCCCGGTTTCTACCACGAGCTCGAACATTCCAGATTCGTTACACCTTGTTCCTGCCCATACCTCGAAATTTAGAGCCGAATTCAGGACATCCGCGGACTGTGTGCTATCAGATCTCCGGCTACTTGCAGTCCAGGTCAACTTCAGCACGCTCGCGGTCCTGTCCATAAGCGGAAGCTACAACAGCGCTCGTCGTGTCGTTTGGCAAGACATCTTCGCTTTCCTTCCAGCCATAACCGTGCTTCATCTCCAGAACACTCCCGCGAAGCTCGTCTCTGAAGCTGTCACATCACTGGGCATGGATGTCGGCCGCGACGCGCCACAGCTGCTCCTTCCACGTCTAGAGCTGCTCTGGTTCGCGTCCGGCTCCGAGGTATCGTTGAAAAATCTGGTCATCGCACTTGAAGAGCGTACCAGGCTCGGAGCGGGAGGTCCGCGCAGTCTACGCATCGATGTAGATGTTTTGGCGAGTGACGCGGATGATTGTGCGACTGCTTTGGAGAGACTGCGTGCGTGCGTGCCGAACATAACATATATTGGAGTACGATCATGATGATCATCTCGCTCGATTTTGACTTGAGGGGCGGTATATCCCATTTCACTTGTAGGGCTATGGATTCGTGTGCGCTTGGCCTTTGATTGCCGCTCGCTACCTTCTTTATATATGTGGTATTCCGTGGATAAATGTGGTAAGGACGAGAACATCTTCGACCTGCAACGGTTCGCCGTACCCGACAACCTCCTCCGTGCAAGTCCGCTCTGCGGCCGAGCACCTTCACAGAATGAGTGGCGGCCTCGGGCCACCCCTCCTTAGTATAGTCATGGTATCCGCGCACGGGTGCTGTCTGGTATGGAGCTTGATACTCCCTGGACAATAAAATACACACAAAAAATGGTAAGATAAGACCGGAGGGGGTGTAGCTCGCTTGGCGGCGATGAGGACGATAAGATGCTGGACCAGTCTTCGGGTAAATGTGAAGGCTTCGAGGCTGTTCCATTCAAACAACGTGCACTCTTGAGGGCTTTCAACGTACGCGTATTATCAGCTCAATACCCAAGCCTTCCAGTCAAGTCCGTGTTGAACGGAGCGGCTGCATGAGTTTCTTGGACTGTTCTGCCGCGAAAACAGAAGGCAGTACAACATCATTGTTCGCAGGTACATCCGCTATTTACCGAGCGCCTCGTCGCACCGCTGTAGCACCTAAGTGTTATCCAAGCCCGTGATAGACATTAAAACAAGTTATGGAGTCTACTATCTATCACACGAGGGAGCTGGGCCATGGGCGCTGAGGCAGAGCTCGGAAATGCCAATATATGATGGCGATCGCTTGGCCTATTCATATCGACCAATACTGAATGCGACACGACCGAGGTCAGGATCTGCGGCATACCACTGGCAGGATATACGGGCCTGTAGTAAAGCGTGTGCACAGCCTTAGTAGGCCGTCTAAACCAGAGATCATGACCTCGCACTGCACTAGGACGCAGGCAGCCCACCTGTAGAAGCCGGAGTGTATCGCTATCGCATATGCATAACAATACATTAGTCAGAGCGCGTAAGCAATTGTCCCTAGGGAGAACGGACGGAAAGAATGTGAGCGATGACGCAGAAAGGGGTATGGTCTAGTGAAAATCGGATACTACATGAATATATGGCACGCGCCTGGCCTTATCGCGTCGATCGCACCCATCCAACGGTATGCTCGCAGAGTACCTAGGCGCGCTCCAGGTAGAATGCGCTCAGTCAAAGTACTGTAATCGCATCGAAGGCGGTCCCCGAGATCCATCAGTCGACGTAGCACGTCCGCGGATCTTGACCCCGCGCTGCACGAAGGTTCGCTACACCACCCGCAACACTCGACATTGAGTGTCCATAGAAGAACGCCGCATGCGTCGCGACCTCCTGCTCAACCTGTGCCCTTAAGTCGCCAAACATCATTGCCCACCCGGCAATGCGAAGGTCCTCGGGGTGCAGCAGCTCATCCAGCATTACCGCGCCCTTTTCACGCAGCATGGCCACTTCCGACGCATTTCGCACGTCAGTCGCGAGGAAGAACCTGTCCATTGCGCGAGGACGGGGATGGTTGACGAAAAATCTGTCTTGTGTGATGCCGGGGACGTCGACGATTCGCGGAGGCTGGTCGGCATACTCTGTTAGACGGTCCATACCGACAGAGAGTCGATTAAGAATGCGGTTGATGTGGTCTTCTACAGTCGGCTCCGTCCAACCAAACACTGCGACTTTCCCAAAGACGAGATATTAGCGCGTGAAGAGGAATCGATTGATGCATACATACAGTCTCCGCGACGCATATGAGCAGCGAGATATTGCCGGCCCTCGTTTACGTCTGCCATTCTGAGTGCCATACGGTCACCGAGAGCACGTATCGACGGGATTGCTATGGGTAGAGCAATATGAGCCCTTCGAAAGTAGTGTAAATTGAGGAGACGCACGATGAATGCCGTGAAGGACGAGAGACGCAAAGTGTGTGCGCTGTTCCGCGGTCGAAAACTTGAGTTGTCCAGCCTTGCGGTTCCAGTGTGTCTCGCCCTGCACATGTACAACATCCGCGGGGTCATTGCCGAATTGATCCACCAAACCCTTCATGACAGTCACATCGACTACCTCGTCCTCCCAATCCGTGACCGCCTTGAACATTTCAACGTACGAGCCGCGGAACGAGCGGAGGAGCGTATAGCCGTGCTTGTTTAGCGCGCGCTCGAAGTCGCGGTCGGTCCACCATCGCACACCCTGCTCGCGCAAGATGTTCTGAGCATCGTTGACGCTGAGTGACAAACCCCGAGCACGGAGCACCTGTGCAACCTTGTCGTCCTGCGCCGCTGGTTTCACGTTTGGCACTTTGTCGACGCGGACGAATCCGTCATCCCATTCAGGCTGAGGAAGGCTCCGCAATGTCGGCGCGAGAGGTCCTCCGTGGTACCCTACTTCATCCCAAGTGCCATTTCCTAGCTCAATTGCTGGGTCGAGACGATGTAAAAGTAGGTATTCCTCGACGGTGATGACGGAGTGCTGTTGTCGAAGACGCGGGAGGTCGAGCATCATAGATATTGGGATCTTCCAAGCGATCTGCTCTTCCTCAGACAGATACTGGAAGTCACCCATCCCAATGTCATCTCCCCGACGGAATCGTTGTGCGAAGGACGAGCAAACGTCACTAGATACGGGGCGGAACATCGTCAGAATAAGCGGCAGGGTGTGAATGAATGTACACACAGGTCGAAAACACACGAGCGGGCGTAGACAAAGGACGGGATGACCAGGGTGCGACCTAATAACGAGGCGTGCAATAGCGCGGCCTCAATGATGAAGCGCACCTACGCAAGGATATCAGCAGCCGTGATGAGAACACATCACGCGAACAACAGCGGGCATATTGTACTCAGCAATTCCAGTACTAAAAACGATGGTATGCTGAACGCAGGCCTTTTGGGAACTAGCCAGCGTACACAGCATCAGAACGCAGGACTGTGGCTCGACGACGTCCTGAGGACTACGCAGCGCTAAGGCAAGGCACGAAGACCGACAACCCCGTCGTGTCTGAGAGCAAGACGGCGAAGAACGCCGCACGAAGATAGCGAAAGACGAGAAGAAAGGAGAGGCTATGATGTAAAGAAAATGAGACTCACATTGTTCCACCCAAGCTGTAGTGGGAAGTCTCGCACGTAGAAGCCCTTCTTGCTTGCTACCATCTCCACCACCCTCTCCCAAGTCCATACATCTTCGCTTGCGGCGATGAATTCGCTTGTATGCGACGAGAAATAGTGCGACTCGAAGCTACAACGGGAGTCGAAGGCGGTAACCTTGAAGCCGCCGGGCGAAAGCGAAGATGAGAAGGTGAAAAGGCCAACGAGCGCGACAGCAATGAGGCCAACGACGACCCAAAATCGGACGCTTCTTCGTGGAGCGGAGCCAAGGAACTCATAGTATGGGCCACGAGAGCGCTGCTAGTCGTGTCGCATTACAGGTTAGGCATTTGGTAGCAGTGAGAAAGACAGGGGCGACGGACTCTTGCTGATGATAACCAGTCCATTTCGAGGAGGCTGGGAGAGGGAAAGGGGGGGAGACGGCGGCAAGGCCGGGCGGGGAAGGTGTGGGGGGCTGAAGATGATGATGAGGCTGGAGAGCGACCAGGGGCAGAAGAGTTGTTGGGTCTGCATCTTCCCATCACGTTCACGTAACCGCATGCTTGGCACTGTTCACTGTTCAGGGACGTTCCTCTGTCAGCGACTCGGACAGCACGCTTGTAGCCCGCGTCCATCCTTGGAAACGTTCTGGGACAAGTCCTCGTCCGCACGATCCGTCAACCCATCCGTTCCCGTTCATTTCATGACCACGACCCAGTCTAATATGAACACCGCCTACCCACGTGGCAACCCACTAAAGCTGCGCCACTTTATCTTACCTCGGCACAACGTGCTTAACATGAACTATAGTATCCTTTAGCATTAAGCACGGCATTCTTCTGTCAGGCTAGACCGCGGACCTCGAGCTTAGGAGGCATGCCTCTTCGCGAAGCGGTGGAAAGCATTCGGCATCCTGCCTCAAAACGGCATGTACCCGCGCACGAGCATATCTGACTGCATGGTTCCCGGAGCGATCCGGAGAGGGCTACACGACGCAGGGGTCTTCAATTTCGCACCGGTTCCTCCCTCGTCAATCATTTGCGGGACCTGCAACAACATCCCACCCAGCGTGCAGTACGGCGCGGATGGGCAGTTGTGGCCGATGACTCAGGTGTAGGCAAGATCCCGGAGCGCTGTAATCCAGCTGCTTGGTAAACCCGCAAAGTTGAGGGGCAGCTTCCTGACGAACCCAACCCCGGAAGGATCATGATTGTTGCGCGACCGGCTTTTAGGGCTGACTGTGTGGCCGGAGAGCGGCCTATGCTCTCTGTGCACTTGGCGCGCAGCAACCTCTGGCCCGTGCACAGACTTACAGTCAATGGGGGGCGTAGCGTATTGCGACCTACGGCGCCGTCTCCTCCCACGATGGTATCTAAAGCCATACGTGGGATTTTCATGCAGTATGCATCGGTTACTGGTAGTCTCTCCGCGGACTGTGCGCGCGTAGTGGGGAGCCCCACGAAGGCCGCTAGCTGCGAGGTAAATGTTTGAAGGAACTTTTTCTTTATCGATGCGGGTACCTTCGCCGACAAGGGAAGCGCACGGCGCATTGCCCCTAAAGAGACCCCATGTAACGCTACCACGGATCTGAGGACCCATACCGTTGTTGCCGTCGCCGCACCAGCGGCCTGCGGTGCACACACCTTCTAGTTGCACTTAGTATCAGGGAGAAATTGCGAAGTAGATTCTTGCATTAAGGAATGGTGTGCTTCGAGAGGACACCATTGTTCACATAAAGATAAATGTATCTCGTCCCGGCAGTATATTGTATCTGCAGTCGACATGCGAACGTCTAGAGGCCTCGAGTGTGATCGGTTATGCAAACGAAGGGCCCAGGGAGTATTCCCCATATGAAAACGCTTGCATGCTGGCAACTTTAGCAAGAACGCGAAGAGATCGTCACAGAACCGGACTTAGAGCCTGAAGGAGAGGGTACCTCGACGCAAAAGGGGATAGATAATACTATCATGGGATCAGTACAGTAATACGAGTGAGAGTGTACCGTGCACGCTCAAAGCAAGGATACTATCGTGTCACCTGATGTGAAACCACGCCAAAGCGTGGTACTAGAAGTGCAACAAGCAAAGAAACCGTCCCTCCTTAGCGTGTCCTGCATCCGTTAGCCCTAGAAATCTATACATGACATTCTGTAGCATTCATCTTTCTTATTCTCAAGTCTCGTAGTGAAATTGGGTCAGATGGTATCCCTCAGTAAAGGGAAGACACAGCGGCTCCTCCCTGTTGCACTTCCCGCACACTCTGTTTCACATCAGATGACGCGATAGTAATAAACGCGCGCGAATGACGCCTGCGACGTGTGCTCGCGGGCAAGCGGAACATGCCCGAGGCCGATGCCCGATGCCTGATGCCAGAGACTCCTTCTGCCTCCAAGACGCGATGCGCCAACTCGCTGGTCAGAAGAGCCTGCAGCGTCGAATCCCACCGGAAACGGGTGTGCATCCGCTTGCTCGTGCAACCATAATGTCCGCTTCTCCAGGAAAGTGACAGATTGACTGTGCCCGTAGCTCGGGTAGCACTGACGTGCGTGACGACCAACCACCCCAGCTATCCTCCTGCATACAAATCTGCTTGAAGATGGGCAAACCATTCGCAAAGGAGCTCAAGGGGTAACTGTATAGCAGGTCATTAAAGGGAGCCATATGTCAAGTGAGCAGCTGAGTGCTGGTAGTATGAGTTGTGGGCGTACCTCGCTGTCTGAATCTATTGGTAGGTAGAGACGCCTGGAAGTAGGGTGGAAGAAGGTTGGATGATACCTTCTCTGGGCTTCCAGCTGAGTGTCGCAGACTATGACGGCGCCGACCAGCTCGACTTGACCGCCAGCCTTAGGTTTTAGTGGGCGAATACAGAGAGCGACAAGAAAGCCGCAGAGGTCGCTCGTGTCCGTACAGTTTGCATACTTGAAACGGAATGCGTTTCCGGTTGTTTTCCTTCCACCCACCACATGCCCAGGACCTATACAAAGCGCTCAAGAAACGATCAGGCTTCTGCTTCAGCTTGATAGAGGGCGATGGATGCCTGAATCTGCTATAGACCAGCTAACGTCAGCTCTCTGCCGGTGAGTACACGGCAAAGAAGAGCCCGCTCGCGACTCACGAACTCGTATTATTCTGCATCTATATGGGCCGTTCTTGTAGGTAAATGCGTATACACTAGAGTGGAACGTGCCGAATTGAGTACATGTACCGGCAGCGTCAAGCAAGAAGAACGAGTCCGGCGCGGATGCACAAGCAAGACACGGAAATGGATGGTTAGACAGTCCCAAAAGTTCCAGGAAGAAGAGCCGAGAAACGAAGGGTAGCGACTGGGCGGAGACATGCCATACACACATATGAGATTTCTAACCGAATGGTCCGCTCCCTTGGCTACGATGCTGTAGCCTCTGCATCGGGATATGTTGACTGCACGAGTGTCGCCGCGCGCAAGATGATGTCGCGGTCATCGCGGAATGCCGCCTTTTGTAGGGCCTCGTCTACAGTAAAGAATTGGCTTGTGTACGCCTCGGTCGGCATTTGGGTCCCTTCTTGGTGCTCTCCGGTACAGACAGTAGCAAACCAGGCCGTTACTTTTACATCCCGAGCACCAGTGTGACGGATGCTGAGCGTGAATGGCTCTGAACATCCATCTATCGTTGCGACATGATCCTTGGCATGCACACCGGGCGTTGGAGCGCGCGTGTCCATCATCAGCGGTAAGAGCTTGCAAGGATAGCCTGTTTCTTCATACGTCTCCCTAACCGCACATGCAGACAAATCTTCCTCACGGTCCTTCCGACCTTTTGGAAGTAACCATTCATCGCGCGTCGGATGGTGTATAAGGCAGACTTCGAGTGGTCCGGTAGTGCCTGGTGGGATATTGCGGAATAGGATGGAGCCACCAAGGAAGAGAAATTCGGAGGACGTGAAAAGTGTTGTTGGAACGGGAGAGGCGGCCATTGAATATTGAATTGCGATAAAGAAGTTAAGGGACTAGACGGGGCCAAAGGTGGTGGGACAGGTATCCCAGCGCGAAAGTTCGGGTCGAGTCAAGGCAGGAGTGACGGACTCAGGGTGACGTACGTTGGGTGACGTATGTGTTTTCGGGACCGAGTCTGTCCAGTCTATCCCAGTCGCCCAAAGTCAGGATGTCGTCAATCAAATGCATATGCATAACTTGAACGTCAGTGGGGTGGGGTCTCCGAGTCGCCAACGGCGCTGAAGGCGCCGCTGGCGGACCTCGCTACCCTGCCTCGTCGCACAATATGATAATATGCAAGCGACAGCAGAACGCCAGGGCCGCAACAAACTCGGGACGGGGGATAGGAGCGTAGAGTAGTACTCATACGGCTCCGCACAGCTCCGCGCTGGCAAGTGAACACCCGGCTGAGGTAATGGCTTCCCTGTCCCGTCCTCCACCCCTGGGCAACGCGTTGGACATATACAGCTTATCTCACAGGGAGAACTGCCCGAATACTGCGTGCAACGTTGATCTCGATGCGAAACCTTGCATTGCTCCTTAACGACGGGCATCTTACCCTCGCCCAAGGTCTTTTTTTCGGTCCAGGCTTCGTGTTTTCCCTAGTGGTTACGCGCCTTCACTGCCTTCACTTATGCCAAAAAAATCGAGCAAGCTGGCTCTGTGATCATGAGTGGCTCACAGACTTCGCTTTGAACCAGTTCTGAGCCGGTCAAACAGCAGCTTAGGCAAAGGCTCAGCCATCCATGGTCTGATGCTTGTGCCATCATGCGCTTTTTTTTACTGACGCCATCCATCGCAATTAGATATCGAATCACGGTTCATGACGTTGGAACGATGCAGTCAGAGCTATAATAAACTATCCTGGATAGCACCTCGCGTACATAGCCTTCGGGCACGAGGTTTCCTCCTTTGCTCTCCGCACATTCTTCGCCGTCATATGGTGTTATACAGCATCCCCTTCCTTATACGCCTCATCCTCTGTGGTCTCATCTCACTGGCTGTCTTGACGGTCGCTACGTCCACAGCTGACTTTGCAATTCCCAGTCCATGGATGGTGATTTCCTTTACTTCCACGTACAGAATTGGTTTACGAAAATATCCAAGGTGAACATTTCCCAATCAACTGACCAAATAAACAGCACGTTATATGGTGCGCTTCAAGCCCTTACGCCCTTTGTGGATCGCACCAACGACACGATATATCACGCTGTCGGCATATCGAGTGCAGGTAGCATTCGACGACCGCCGCCTTTTGTCGTGAGAGCAACTTACTTTACTTTACAGACTTTGGTCCCTCTCAGGAGCCTGAGTTGATAAGGACATTGGCGACGAGCGACTTGGTGTCAGGATCTCTAGCAAATCTAGGGTTTTCGGTCAATCGATCAAACTACGTGCATTCTGTACCGCTAGGTGTTCTGGTACCCACGTACGTCTGCGGATTTCCCCTCCGTTGTGCCATCTAATCATCCTTCTAGCCTTGAAGGCTTGGCCTGGTATAGTTCGTACAGAACGTACGGAGATCATCAATTTCTTGACAATGCAGTCGCTGCTTGGGATGAGGCATCCACACACAGTATCTCTGAGCAAGAGGCTCAATCCGGGAAGCACCCAGATATTACAGGGAGTATCCAAAGCGTCTGCCAAGGATCAACCGTCGCGGGCGGGTTCATTAGCAATGGGGTATGACCTAGTCGTTCTATGAGTGGTTTTCCGCCCGCTCACAGAAAAAAAAAACAGGATTTTGGAATTACGCCGGGGAATCTCGGGTAAGGGTGATCCATCTTATCTTGCCGGGAAGAAGCTAACGCTCAGGCTATACATAATACCAGCCCCTTTCTCAGGTGTGAAATTGCCTCCCCGCCCCCAATAATAATCTTGTTCCAACAATTTCTAAGTTTAACAGCATACTTGTTATCCGAGTATCCAGGAAATAACACGTATAACTCGACAGCATTTCTTTCAGCCAATTTCATCCGAAATCATCTCTACAACAGCGATTCTGGGATGCTCCGACAGTTCTGCATCAACAACTGCACTGTTTGTGCGTCTTACTTACTGACAACGAGTGCAGTCGGATATTGTCTCGAGGGCTTGAGCGTATGGGAAAATGTGACGAAACCTGGACACGATTGGGGTGCATTGTGCGTCTTGTCTTCATGTCACTCTAGCACCATCCGTTTACTTGCGGCAGCATCAACAACCTTACTGTGAATGCGATCAGGTCACAACAGTGGACCAACGATGCAGGTGTGATTACTGAAGGCTCACAAGGCTTTCGAGATCCAAATGTAGACTACATCGTTGGTGGCAAAGGTTTGTCACTAGCACTAGTATATCATTGTCGTTCTTCCCTCTAACCATTAGCAGGAATCTTCATCGGCGCACTTCATGAAGCCTGGAGGCGCACGGATCCCTCTTCTCCGATGGCAAACCTTGTGTCAGCGTTTATCAACGTGCAGGTTGGTGTTCTACCATCCATCTGGGGGCATAGGGGGCTGAAAGTAAACATGTATAGTTCAATGCACTAACGAGTATGGCAGCTCTGGGGAATGGCAATTACTCATATGCATGGGACGGGTCCAGCCCGAGAGCCACTTTCGAAGCCTGGGGCCAGACAGCAGTAGTCCGAGTATTCAGTGCTGCCCTAGACCTTGAACAGCGCGGCGCGACGTATGTAAATGCTATTGTTTACAACTATTCCCCGACAGTATTTACATATGGATGTAGGAGTGCAAACGTGACCACACCCGCCACTCTGAGTGCACATAGTTCCAATGTCGGCGTTATAGTGGGGGGCACTGTTGGCGCTGCAGCAGGTGTTAGCACCGCTGTCGGTCTTGCAGCTTACTTCCTTCGTCGCCGCCAGTATCTGCGCAGACCATCAAATATACCAGAAACCCAGCTCATCGACGGCCAACTTGTGAATTCCTATCCGATACCGGAACCCTTTGTCATCACACCGCCCGTCGAGGATTTTCGTCGAGTTTTAGTCACCTTACCCGGTGGAGCGACGACGACAAAGCTGCAAAGGATCAGTAATGAGCTGCAAAGAGGGACATATGAAGCTGAGGGCGACTTATGCCCCAACTCCGGTCAAGACACCGAGATTCAAATCGGTACACGGGAAAGCTCGAGCTCCATAAGGGAAGGTGGCCGAAATGCGTCGGAAGAGCTTGCCAGTCACCTTGCTGAAGTGCTTATAGGGCGCATTCTGCGTGAGCTGGGAGAAGCACCGCCTGTATATGAACCTAGATGAGAGCGTGGACTCGGACGATAATCAATGTTATGCGGTATGTAACCACTTCGTCGTTATCGTACTTTCTCAGCCAGAAGATCGGAAACCTCGAAAATTCCGCACGTTACTGTAACCCTTAGCAATGCTCCCCAATGATCAATCGAGAGTATCGGCACTAGTAGGATCTTGAGCAGGATCTCGAAAATCAGTGTGATGCGGAAGGTGTGCAACTAACATCTGCTCAAGCATCTGCTCTAAAATGTAGTCTTCTACTCAAAGATATGCATACTTTGACTAGGATACCGGCGAGCTTCACGGAGAGCTTGTTTCCCCATATTAGCACGGGGCCTTGTGAGGCGCTGCATGGGTGCCAGTGTCTATCCTGATCTGTTTTGGTATCACCGTGGGAACCCCCGCCCGAGCCGCGCACACTATGCAAGATAAGCCAGGAAGCACGGCTCCCTGGCAAGCCTTTCCACCACCCCAGTATCATATTATTTACGTTACACAAGATTGAGCATCGCCATTACGATGCTCTATCTGTGTCTCGACTTTTATCTGTTTCAAGCTCAAGCGCGTCGGAATTACACGTGACGGTGGTGCGTGCGGGCTTCATCAACTGGGCCGCGGGCGCAGAAGACGGCTGTGTTGTCGCCACTGGCGCGTCGGACAATTGACTCGCACCGAGTTTCCGCATCTTCCCCCACTTGTGCCCAAGGTGCCGACGTTGACGTCGGCCATGAGCACGGCGAGTGAGACAAATTCGTTAGCTCGAAAGAGACCAGCCCTAGTTCCTCGTCAGTCTAGCAATGCAAACGAGTCAGGGAGCGCGGCCACATCCACTTCTAGTGCAGCGACTAGGACAAGCAGACAGCAGGCTTCCTCAATCTCGTCCAATGAGTCAAGCAGTGGGACAATCCGTAGCTCTAGTGCGTCATCTAACACAGATTCGTCTGTTGCAAGTTCCTCGTCTTCGCAAGCACTATCGCAGTCGGAATCGCAATCACCGTGCGTGTGTTGTCTCCGGTTGGCTCGTACATGCAATGAATGTCTCGCCGTGATTCGACTAGGGTGTCTTCATCTTCTACACCGAGACTGTCTACGTCTTCAACGACCACGCCACCGTCGTCGCTTAATAGCTCGCCGCCTTCGTCACCATCCTCATCCGCCAGCCCTAGCTCTATACCGTCATCGGTCCTCCAGTCAAATAGCTCTGAAATAGTACCATCGTCTGCGCCACCCACCTCTATTTTTTCACCAACGTCCTCGCCTTCAAGTGTGTCAATATCTGGTCTGACGACCTTCACGTCGTCAGTGGTAACCACTATCAATGGAACGCCAACAACGGTCAGTCGTTCACTTACACTCCGATCCTTGATCAAAGACATGGGCAACTCAGTGCATGTTTACGCACCGTGTGCCCGAGGTACGACGTCCATCATATCTTTCATACAGGTTGCCTGTATCCTGTGCAGCGAACCGCCGCAACCGCCTTCCCTTCCTTGACACGAAACTAAAACTGCGCTCCCTAGAGCCCAATTGTTATCGTCACGAACCTCAGCTCGGAAGACGGCAGCTCGCTCTCCTCCTCAGCACGTGCGGGCATTATTGCTGGCTCGGCCGTCGGTGGCATCGCGCTGCTCATCCTCCTTTTCGGCCTGTTCTTCATGTACCGCCGACGCCTCGACAAGAAACGCTACTCCTTCCTGAAACGCGAACCGCCCCCACGAGCGGCTTTCCTCGCCGATGAGGTCGATGATAGCTATCGCGATGATCCTCTCGCAGACGAACACGGGCGGAGCTACGAGCTTCCCCCACGCTTGCTGCGCGCGCGGGCAAGTGAATCCGGCTCCATCTTCACTGAGGCCGTGTGGCCACCCCCGCAGAATGCGCTCCAAGATCCTATATCAACCTCTGGGGACCTAGGTGACATCGTGGGGCAGGTGATGGGACCGCCGCGCACGATAACAACCCCGTTGCCACCTTCGCGGGGAGGGACCGGGACGCCGCGACTGCGGGGAGGATCTGGGGATAGCTCGAGTCTCTACTCGGCTGACGACGACTCACTCCTCGCGCCCGTCACGCACGAGCGACCAGGAAGCATAGCGTCCCAACTACCCCTTCTTTCTGACTCGTCACGGCAGCTGGTCTTAACAAATCCAGACGCGCCGGGTGACGACACATCGACGATCGCAAGCCCACAGGCCACACCACCAGCGTCGCCTAGAAAGTGGCTCGATCGTTCGCCCAGACCGTTGACGCTTTCCCCTCAAGGACACGGGCGATGACATTGCCAAATTAATGTTGCGCACCCAGCAGAACATTTATCTATCCGACACTTGGACGTCGTACTTACGAATCTCCTCGCGCGCTCATATCCAATCTATCCTACCTCCACGTATTTCACAATGCTGACTTCTGGCGGACATCTTATCATTTACGTCACTCACGAGCACTCACGTATCTGTTGCTGTCGTCTTGCCTATGCTTGAACCTTGCATCATATTTTCGCAGAGAGAAATCGATGCAAAGCTTCGCTATTCGCAGAGGGAAGTAATAGTACCCCTCTTCGGGCTGTGTTCTTGACACCTTTTTTTCTTAAAGCCACACCTGAACGCATGCGATGGGCTATCTTAGTACCAGATGTTATTTCTATGAAAATTCTGTGATGCTGCGCGGAGCGCGCGATAGTATCGCCTACGAAGCGGGGTGCGACCGTGAAGATACGATATACTATAGAATTGATGCGAATACGACATAGTACGTGCTTCGCCCGCTCCACGGCTGTGTCTAACGTGTACATGCACACAAAGAGACGGAAGAGGCTGGTAGGATGGATGCAATGCTCTAAAGTTGAAGGGATCGCAAGCCTGGGACGCGCGCGTACGAAGCGGCGGTAAGATCAGGAATTCGAGCTCATTCATGGATCTTCAGTCCGTCCGCAAGAGGTTACCAGCGCCTTGACGGCGGCGAGCGAACCATCGGCCGTCGAAAGAGACGCAATGGGATAGCCGTCACGAGTGTGAAGAGTTGGCAGACCAAGTGGTGTTGCGCTTTGCACCTTTGGAGAGATTGAAACGGTATCTTTCTCCGAGTTCTTGGGGTTAGCAAATGGGTCAATGAAGGGATCCCAGTGATAAACAGGAGCTGCGATGGACTTAGCTTATCGTATGCAGTAGGTAACGCATGAGCAGGGCGTACGCTTCTTGTCTGGTTCGATTGATACTGCCTCGACGGCAATACCTTGTTGTGCTTTGGGACGACGAGTGACTCGTGAAGGCAGCGCCGTGAAGTGGGAATGGGCCGCCGTATGAGTAGAGTTCGATTTTTCGCGCACCCTCAGCCGGAAGTACAGAGGCAAGCCAAACAGTAAAAGTATGACGAGGATGATAGCTAGGACTGACGTAGGAAACATCTCAGGACGGTGATTACAACTTCCGGGCAGAGTTAAAAACACACAGCAAAAAGACATTTCGAAGGCGCAAATAGCGGTCATTGGCGCCGGAGCGTCGTTGCAGGACCGGCTTCCCGAACCGGTGTCGTCACGAGGGAGGAACATAATATGAAAGGGCAGAATGACCGGCGGCTGAGCAGCAGAAGGGCAAACTTGACGGAAGGATGGAAACCAGCTCAGAGTGTGATTGAGCCCAGTTGTATGCCAAGAAGATATGGCCGCTCTGCAGCGTGTAGAGTGTAGATTGTCTTCGTCTGCAGTAAAGAACGAGGCGTTGAGGGGTCGCCGGTCACTGCTGGGGCCCTGTAAATATCCATCTGCGTGCTCAGAAGTCCCTATCCAAGCGACTGAGACCAGTTGCTCAGCATAACATGGTCTCGCCTGACCAAATCGCGGATTCAATGGCAATGGAGGAACAAGCCACCTAAGCGCAGCTGCAAGAGGTAGGTGTACGTTCAGCTATGGAATCTAGGTGTTGGTGTTGCATGGTGCTGTCCTCATGGTGTAATAGTTGCATTTTCTTCAGCTCGATCCGGTTCGACAGCGCGTCGTAGTCGGTGCCATGCATTGAGCACGTGGAAGAGTGCGACATTGACACGCTCAAATCTTCAGCTTGTTCGCAAGCCACTTCGGCCGCCACTGGCTCATGCCAGTTCGTTGCGGGAAAAACCATTACGCTGATTATCACGACTCAGCGTACTCTGGAGCACGCTTTATCTCTGTAAAACGCTTCTAAGCACCTGTTTGCTCTATGATGTACAGCGACGCAGCCAGCACAAGTGGTACGTTGCTGCGACATTTCCTTCGCCGATCGTGAACTGGTTTTTCAGATGCAGCGCTCTATCTGGTACCCACAAGAGATGGACAAGGAAAACGTCTTGTTCGCCGACCCCACCCTCCACCGACGGCGACGGTGATGCCCGATGACTTCGACGCCATGACCGAAACGCGCGGTTCGCCGACTGTTTTGCACGCACCCCGTGGTGCCGATGGATCTGAGCTTGACATTGACTACGACGATGTTACTGTCGCACCCGGCATCCTTCTCGACGTTCCGCCGAGTCCTACGGTCGTCACAGAAAGGCCACGTCACGTATCCGAGCATATTCTTTCTTCGAAGCGGGGAAAAGACAAAGACAAGGACATCGAGCCTGTATCTCCTCCTCACCGCTCGCCGTCAAAATCGTCGCAGATAAGAAGGCGCACAGGCAGTCCGTCTCGCTCCCTTGATCAGTTAGGTTTTAGTCACATCGGAAGCTCTGACCCATACACAATGCGCGGAAAGGCGGCCAGCGTCTCCGGCGGACCTGCACACCCACGTACACCACGATTGTCGCAGAAGGGTCCTCTTCCCCCCTCCCACCTCGTTCCCCGTAAGGTCATTGAAGACGGACCGGAGCGTACTATTACCATCTGGCGAGAGGACGTCGCAGCCAGCGCAGATGCAGCCGAAAGTGAAACACGTTCAGATATGGATAGCCATACTGGGCGTAGGCGCGGCAGCATTAGCTCACAGAACAAACCAGATGGCGTACCGATTTCTGCGGCCGCAAACAGTGGCGAACGGCATCGCGATCGAATCATGCGGAGATCCATTGACATTACGCTGGTTCGTACATCTCCTTTACGCATAATTCAATAGATGATGTGCTTCACAGTCACAGTCGCCTCGTTCTTCACTCAACCGCAGCCACTCCAATGCTTCCTCTCCCCCGACAACTAGCTTCACAAGCACACCCTCCGGCTCACAGCCACGGTCTCCTCGCAAGCATCCGCTGTCATCGACCGGCCCACCGCCTGAGCTCGCTCCTTCTCTTGAACGCGTTCTAGCTTCTTGCGAACCGCCTCTGACCCATCTTGGACCTGTGCTGGCCGCGCTCGGAGTGCGTCAGGACGAGCATCTTCGCGCACTTGCACGCATGGGCGCAGAGACGCGTGACCGCGAAGTCCGTGAGGATGCGCTCCGCGCTGGCGTTACCGTTGTTGAGTGGGCTATCCTCATTGATCGGCTGAAGACACTTTGACAGCTTGCTACGCCTTCTCTCGAGGTTTTTATTACCCCATGCATTCTTACTTCGTGCATGCTGTGGCATGGTCCCTGTATTATACAAATATCACGATACCTCGCATATGCCAACATGCCGCTCATATCCAGGCATCTCAGGCCTCGACGTATGCTATACTCGATCTATCAGCTCAAAACGAGACAGACACCTCAACGCCTCAGAACCTCTTCCGTGACCAAGTCCATGTGAAAAGCTGGTTACATCGCCAATCTTCACTCGTCCGAGCTGTCTCCTCACGCCACTGTCTACGCAGCTCTGGCGTGAGGGCGTATATCGTCTTCGGCAACGTGTATTGAATGGCGTAGGTGTAAGCCCGAAGCATAGTCTCGGTGAGCATTTTCAGTTTGGGATCTGTGTCTCACAGTATTACTACCACTCCATTGGCTATCGCAAGGTCAACGGGCGCACCATGCACGGCGGCGGGATTGACGGGAATGCACGCGGTTCTTGTATTGACCTCGTCGAACTGATCCGTCGCCTGTAAGAGCTGCGCTAGCGACGCGCCGATGTGAGGATCCTGGCCGCGGGCGAGCATGGAGTTGATGTAGAGCGACATGCATTGTCCCACGGCCGGCGCGTTTTCGACCACTGAACGACAGTCAGCATCATCAGCCAGAAGCCAGCCCCCGGGCCTGAGCAACGCAATGACACGAGGCAGGATGGCCTGGACGTTCGGGAGCTATGCGGCCAAGTGAGTGGCACCATTAGGTTACGTGCAGCGCCCAATCGTACATGACAGAGGATGAAGCGACAGTGCACTACATCAAAAGACGCGATCCAACTCGGTGGGAATGGGTCGAGGATATTGCGCTGTTCATATCTGAGATTTCTCGGCAGTGGTCTGTCGTAGGTTGATTAATATTTACTACTCAACTCAGCAAGCCAATCGTACCTTGCCGGTGGAGGGTCGGCGTCTACAGCGACGAGCTCCGCGTCCGCATATACTTCTGCTGCTTCAATGAGCCTGCAACCACATCATCAGAATTTGAGCTCTTGGGGAAATGTGATCATACCAGGCGCACGAGCCAGACCTAGTAGAATCAGATGTAATGCTCAACGAGGCAAGCCGCTTAAACACACCCAAGATCAAGGATCCTCTTCGGTCTCTCCAGGGGTGCGAGTGTTAGTTTGTTGTCGATATAACGACGGAGCCCGGCATGCCAGATGTCAAGCCTATGGAGTAAAAAGGGTGAGAGTAGGCCCATCGAGTCTCGGGCACGGCGTACCTCTCCCATTCCTTTTGATCCCCGTTATGCTATTCAAATCCGTCAGGTGTTATGTTCTCTTTGAGTCGTGCGAGGGACCGACGGAAAGGACGTAGAGCGCTTTATGCTCTGTGGCAGCTGCGCGTATTGGGGGAAAAGTTTCCAACATAGTTACAGTGGCCATATCCTGGAGTATCATGAGGTTCGAGGTACTACGTAGATCATCGACCGGCGGTATCCTTTATATACTCCAACGAGGGACGATGTGGCGCGCGTCAGACAGAAGCAGTCTCCCGTGGTTGAGCAGGACCCGCTCTCATGCACCCGATCCTCCGCGGGGAGTCCCAGGTGACTACTCTACGTTTTGGGAGGTTTGATACCTCTGCTTCTCAGCGCCTGGACCTGAGAAGTAGCCGTCGAACATAGTATGGGATTCATCACGCGGACCCGTGTGTTCACAAGGTCCTTCCCCGGGCTTCGTCCTGAAAGTGCCGAAATTGTTCGTATCGCCTTCCTCGGCCCCGCGTTCCAGAAGAGAATGCCAGAAGACGACGCGCTAGCCGAGGACGAGATGCTATCCTGTTGCAGTGCTCGACGTACACAGGTCCGTTTTGTGGCGCAAGTTGCGGTGCCGATGGGGATGCTTGATCGTTAAGTATACAAATCGCCGGAAGATTACAAGGACGAAGGGCTGTTTCGAGCCTGAGACCCCCAGATCCGCGGAGAGCTTTCAGCGCTTCGCGCAGAACAAAGCCTATACAAGCAGCAGATGCTCCTCGGACATCTCGCGGTCGACCTTCAGTGGCCTACTGTAGTCTTCTTGCGAGTAATGGCTTTTCCCGAGGACATTCCTCTTCCATAGCACGCTTTGACGCAGAAGGGGGCACGGGATGGAAGAAGCCCTTCGTCAAGAGTTTCGACCCGGTTCCTGCGTAATCCTGCGGACATCCGATGTTTATGCGGCAAAACGCAGAACCTCGGAGCTCTGTACGCCGACGTCAGAGGTCCGCGGAAATATTCATCGGCTCGACCGTAGGGCTGGTGTTCAGTGTCTGTCATGATCGAGGGGAAAGCAAATCGGAACATCCTCGTGGAACTAGAAGTTCCTTATTCGATACGCTCAGATGATCTAATGGGGTCTTACTGAGCGCGTTTTGATCGGTCAGTAAACAGGCTGCTAACAGGCTGCTCTTTTCAGACTCGGACTGTTTCGATATGAGAAGCTCGTCGGCTGGCTGGAGAGGGGAGGGAGCGTGCCTTCCAATAAGCCATATTTAGGTGTATGCTAGTGTAAAAGGCAAGGTTACTAGATGGATGGCAGCTCTATCCGCGCAGAGAGCGTCGAAGGTGACCAGATAAAGCATGACAACGTGTCAGAAAAGTCGGAGGCTTTGCGCGATGCTGGCGTTGTGACAGTACGAACGGATCTCAGGAGTCAGGACAAGGCCCGCAGATCATAGGTCATCTGCAAAAGCTAAACCTGTCCAATAAGCCGTAAGCACCATTATCAGTGTGCGAAAGGCCGAGAAGCAAGGATATACGGAATGGTGTCGTCAGGACAAACATCGCTCATCACCGCATTTCTGAACACCATCCTGCGGAGAGCTTGGCGGAGAGGCCAGGTACCTCTTTCGCACAATATCTTGGATTTCATGTGCGCAAGACAGCATTGTCCACCGGTATGGTCGACATGGCATTCAAGTGCCGGACCTACGAACTCAGATGGCTACGATTGAAATGTTCTGGCGTAATGGTGGAATATTGGCCAGTCGTAAACATAAAAATCTGAGTCCAAAGCGGGGCTTGGGGAAGGCTGGGTTCGGAGTGGGCCTGCAAGATACTGTAAACGTCTGCATTGGCGGATATCTAGACACAAACCCGCTTTGGACGGCAACATGTCTCGCTGAAACCTGAAGTCAACGAGAATGGGCTCTTCGATTTTTTATCACAGGCTGGCGGAATAACTGGCGTTTGGGTATCGCGAGATACAGCTCTGACCACATGCAATGCTGGGTGTAATATGAGCGATACTGCCCCAGCACAAGGTGGCTCAGGCTGTAAGAAGAGCGCCTCTACGACGTGGCTGACACAGGTGCTTACTTTTATACAAACGAACAATGTCGTTTAAGACATCGTCGTGCACAGAGCTTATTTAACGAGCGTTAGGGAGAGCAGGTCGTTAGTATTCTGCGAGAGAACTGAGTGGTATTGGAGTATAACGACGCGATGATTGGGCAGGAGATGAGAGCCTACAGTCATGTCATCGTGACTAAGACAGCGAGCGATACGGGATGACAGCAAAGGGAAAGCAAGCTTTCTCATCGAGTGCACAAAGATATTCGATAGAACGAAGGTGTTCTTCATCAGAGCTTCGCTCGAACTGTGCCAAAGTTTCTAGTCTTGTGACGGTCCTGCAGAACACGACGAAGTACTTTCCCTGTGGGCGACTTTGGGATCTGAGCGATAAATGTATGTTCAGCATAACAATAAAGATGCCCCAATGCTGTAATACCTCATCAACTACCTCTATCCCACCTCTCAACCACTTCGGTCGACTGAGCTGGCTTTTGACCCACCCGTCCAGGACGGTCGCGATGTAGTCCGCCTCAGCCGTCCTGCCCTTGTCGCTAAGGACGATCCAAGCACGGGGGACTAACTCGTCTTGCATACGCACTCCCTCGACGCCGGCAACTGCTACGTCGGATATTAGGGCATCCGGGTGCTCAAGGATCTTATCTTCTATTTCACTTGGCGAAACTTGGGTTCCAGAGACCTTGAGTGTGTCCTGGATGCGAGGTGAACGAGAACGCCATCATTGCACGGATGGAGAAAAAAACCTTAATGCGCTCAATATAGCTAGCAACATCAGAAGTTCCAGAGCCCTCAACGAAAGTTGTGTGTAGACGATGTGGACACGCACTAGAATCGCCCTTGTCTATCCATCGTAAACCGGTCGCCCGTCCTCATCCATCCGTCGGGTAGGAACGTTTCTCTGGTGGCTTGCTCATTTCTCCAGTACCCAAGCGCAATGGCGGGCCCACGGAGCCAGAGCTCGCCAGGCTCATCGTAATCTGTGTCTGATCCGTCCTCGCGGACGACACGGCCCTCGAAGTTGGGTATAAGAATGCCAGTTGACCCGGGCTTTGGGTCGACGGTGCCGCCAAACAGACCAGGAGGGGTAGCCATGAGCCCAGCACCAGTCTAATTAGGATGCTGTTAGAGAAGCTGTTCTTGCAGCCAGGTACAGAAGAGCGCGTCACGCACAAGTTCGGACATGCCAAATGCTACGGAGGTGCAACTCGTGAGTCGGATACGACAGATCGATGATACCTAGGAGGGCTTACTTTCCACCCACCACGGTATAGAAAGTCTGGAAGAAAAGCGCTGCCGCAACTCTGAGGGCAGATACGCGGCGCCACATGCAACGGTCGCAAGACTGCTGAAGTCTACTCGTTTGAAAGAAGGAGAGTGCACCATCATATGAACGTATGCCGGCACGAGCACCATACTGGTAACCTTCCAGCTAAGCAAGCATCACCATGAGGCGCCTCCAATTCAACGGAAGCTTTTACCACTCGATGAGCTTAAACACAAGTTCAGTATCCCATTTCGGGATCACGACAACTGTGCTTGGCTGGAGGAAGCAGCGCGCGATGTTCACGCAGAACCCGAGGACATGATACAGAGGTGCGTAGCCCAACGTTACCGGGATGCCTTCAGGCGTCTTTGGAGGCTTAGGCTGTAGCGGCTGTCTAAGCTTCTGGACTTTCAGGGACGAGAAATGAATCGGAATGCTTACCGGGTATAATGTGAGAACCGGGGGGCCGGTTGAAGACGGTTGCATGCAGGAATAGTACAGATTCGTATGGGATGACATAATGGCTTGACAGGTTTCGGTGATCCAATGGGATAAAGATACCGTCTAGCGCACCTTTAGGCCGACCGCTGGTGCCGCTGGAGAACATCAAGTATGCTGGCGTATCATGTTGAACGCTTCGCGTTGCTACTCTCCAATTCTTACACCACCCAAGGTCAGCAAGCTCATCCAAACTGCGCCGGCCTGGGATACTACCCTGAAGAATCAAGACGTTGTCTTGCGGCAAGCCGATCGCGTCTGCGACGGCTAGACCTTGCGGGAGCAAAGACGGACTGACAAATAAATGCGTCATCGTGGCCACTTTAGCGAGGTATACAGCTTCAGCAGTTGTGGCGGACGCAGGCATCAAGACGATAGGTAAAGCTAGTTTGAACAGCGACCATGCCAAAGTCGCGTATTCCTGAGCGAAGTAGTGGTAAGCGATAGAATTGGAACGGAAGGTGAGCGTACGATGCAGTTCTCGCTTAAAATACCCACATGGCTCCCTTTTATAATTGCGAGGCCTCCCTCGGACACTGGCGAAGCAAGGGCGCCTGCCACATCCTCGATACGGCGCAGGAGTTCCCCGTACTTGCGCGCTATACCAGTCATCCCATCTACGAAAGCAGAATAGTTGGACCATCTCTTGACCTCAGGACGAGCATCGACGAAGAACGTGTAGACGTTTGTAGGCCCAGGAAGGGGCGGGATGGGCGGAAAAAGCGATGATGCGTAGGGCATGGTAGGAAGACGAAAAACAAGGCTTGTGGAACCCACGATGCCCTTGCCATGAATAGAGGACATGCCATGCGAAAGAACGTCGGATGCCAGTGGAGTGGTCAAGTGTTCAACTCACTCAGACACCGCGCTCAGCTGACCCGTATACCGCCCGTTACTTTAGCAGATAGGACACTGATACCCTCAGCCACTGAAACGCGAAGACTTTACAGCCGGGAGACTTGGCGGTGATGTATATTTGTCCGAGCGGGAGGTTCAAGACGAGTACGGCGTTGTGTCACGGTTTCAATAACGCTGCCTGCTGAGATACGATCACGTGACTCAAGACGTCACGAAACCACTTAGCCACTCTACTAGTCCGAAGCGAGGCAGAGATATTTGTCGCAGCACATCCATACAGTTCTCTCGGCACAGTATTATATTATATACATCCGTCCAAATAATTGGAGTACGGAGAAGATTGAGCAACACACTCTGTTCTTCAGAGCTTCGACCTCACATGCCCCTTCTCTACGAGCAATCGGCGAAGAACCTTTCCGGTAGGCGATTTTGGTATCTGCAGGGTATAAGCGTAGACCCTTAGCTTCTGAAAAAGCAAACAAACTTCGTTTACCACCACGATGCCACCGCGTAACCACTTGGGCTTGCTCAACTGTTCCTTGACCCACGCATTGAGTTCCTGAATTACTGCCTTCTCTCCCTTCTTCTTCCCAGCATCCGAGAGCACAACCCACGCCCGCGGAATCTTCTCATCAGCCATACGCATCCCTTGGACACCGGCGACAGCGACATCGGTGATCAATCGCCCTGGATGGTCTAGGATAACAGTTTCAATCTCGCTTGGTGCTACCTGAACCCCAGAGACTTTGAGAGTATCCTGAAGTCGCATGAGTATGGTATCACAGTCAGAATCGTACTTTTTGACCTTGACTCTGTCTATGTAGCTAAAGAGCTGACTGTCAGCTCCATGGCTTGATTCCGAGGGGAGGCGAAAATACACACAAGAAACGGCCCTCCGCATCAGCCTTGAACCTGTCACCGGTCTTCAGCCAACCATCTGGAAAGAAGGTTTCCTTCGTGGCCTTCTCGTTGTTCCAGTAACCCAAAGCGATATTCTTTCCGCGGAGATACAGCTCTCCAGGCTCGCCGAAGTCCGTGTCCGAGCCGTCTTCTCGTAGTATTTTAGCTTCCATTCCCTGACACATGCGAACAGTGAGCTGAAGAGCGCGGAAAACGTTGGGCACCTCGTACGGGGAGGAGTACGCCAGTCATTCCAGGTACATGTGAAGCGCGGCTACCGAAAGATCCCGGAAAAGGTGCAAATATCGCAGAGACAGTCTTCAAGAGTCGGGTGAGTTGACTTGGAGACTTAACTGGCGCGACCGATCGGCCTGTGAACACGTACACATTCTGACAATCCGTAGCCTACGAATACCACTTGCTTAGTACTCTGTTGCACGTGACGAGAGTAACACACCTTCTGAGTACCACTTGATGGCCATTCGCATCGTAAACCTTGCTCGGAGATCGCTCGGCATATGTGCTGCGCCGCTGCCAACCAAAGACAAGTTAGAGAGGTCCATGGTGTTGAACCTTTCCGAATTAACAAGCTGATGCGCCATTGCCGGGACAACGACCAGGTCAGTTACTTTGTACTTCGGAATCAAGTCAAGGACCAGGTTTAAATCCCACTTAGGAATCATGATCGTCGTCGAAGGAATGAGGAAAAAGCGCAGGATATAGATATGCAGGCCCATGGCATGATAGAGGGGGGTGAAGCAGATTGAAACGTGAACACCCTCGTCCGTCTTCAGCGGTGGTGGCTGTGTGTGCGTTAAACGGTCTGAAACAACAAAGATCCCTACAGTCACAAACCGTGTATAGTTTTTCAACTACGGCACCCATAACGATCGGTTGGAGGGCTGAGGCAATCAGATTTCCGTGAGAGATCATGACAGCTAAGCGGATTCGCTTTCGACTCAGTCCCTGGAGAAAATGTGAAATGTTCAGCACACCTTTGGGCAAACCGCTTGTGCCACTAGAAAACACGAGGTACGCTAGGGTCCGGTCGTCTACAGGGCATGTCGCCAGGCGATCCGTGGACTTCGCTTGCACAATCATGTCGCCGAAGTTGTGTGTGCCCCGCGCTCGCCCGTGCAAGAGATAGACTCTGTCTTGAGGTATGCCTGCCGCCTTGGCCGCCACGAGCCCGAGAGGGAAAAGACGGAGGCTAACAAACAGACATGTGGCTTGAGAAAGCTTGACCAGTGCGATGGATTCATGTACAGTGCCGAAGGCGGGAAAGAGAACAAACGGGGTAGCAAGTTTGAGCAGGGCCAGAGTTATAACTGGGTAGTCCTACATATAGTATAGTTTAAATGTTGAGCTCGGGGTGATACGCGTACCATGCAGTTCTCGCTAAGTATACCAATGCGTTCCGCGCCACCAGGAACCATTCCGAGGTTTGTGAGCGCAACCGCCGCGGTCTCTATACGCGCAACCGTCGACCTGAAGGTGCGCCTCTCTCCAGTGAGTCCGTCGATGAACGCTGTCCAATCCGACCATGAAGCGATCTCAGGCCGTGAGAAGACGAAGTTGTAGTAGTTGCAGGTGGAAAGCTCTGGCGGCTGTGGATACAGCGATTTGAAGACACGGGTCATGATCGTCGTGGCCAACGCGCTCCTGAGACGGCCACATCGCCACAAGATCCTGCTGACGAACGGGGTGCACGAACGTCCAGCTGACCTTAGCGCTGATCCCGTGGCAGAAAAAGGTTCGGGAGGCAACGGTTACGTTTTAGTATCCAGAGCCAGCAGCATGCTGTTTGACTGAATCGACTCGGACTTCGGGAGGGTATGGGACGGACAAAGCACAGTGGGGCAGGGCGTGTGGCTACGACAGTACAGTGAAGAGCACAGATGCTGTTCCTCAGATGTGGCAAGCATCACAAGTGTAGTAGCGGGCGTTTGGATGTGTCATAGTATAAAGTGGGCGCAGCGCGACACCGGCAGTTGCCGGGTCGGAAGTACACCCAACCTTGCCCTGCGCCATGCTACGTGACATACATTATCTACATTGTACGGCGTGAACTGTGAGGGATTTAAGCCTGTATCGGGATATATCGCACAGATCGTCATCGCAGTAAGTCATAATTTCGAGCGTACACGCCCGTCTTTGAGGGCGGCTGCCTCGTACGCTTCTTGCAGCTTGCGTCGCAGAACCTTGCCCGTCGGAGACTTGGGTATCTATGACAGCTATGTTTAGCAGAAATTTTGAAGCAGGGAGCAGACGCGAACCTCGTCGATCACTTGTACACCGCCGCGCAGCCACTTTGGCCTGCTCAACGTCGTGCGTACCCATTCGTCCAAGGCTTTCGCGACGTAGCGTTCACCCTTCCTCTTGCCATGAAGCGAAAGTGTGACCCACGCACGCGGCACGCGCTCATCTAGCATTCGTGCACCTGGGACGCCGGCAACCGCTACGTCACTCGCGAGGCCCTCCGGGTGCGCGAGAATGGTGTCCTCGATTTCAACAGGAGATACTTGGGTGCCGGAGACCTTCAGCGTATCCTAAGAATGACCTCAGGGGTTTCCTATACGCAAGCAGATAAATGACAGGCATACCTTCGCCCTGTCACAGTAGCTGTTAATATGTGAGCAGTGTGACGAGGAAACAGTTAGGTGCAGCGCCTACAAGAAACGACCATGTCTGTCGACTCTGAACCTATCACCGGTATGCAGCCACCCATTCACGAACGTCTCGCGTGTTGCCTTTTCGTTCTTATGATACCCAAGGGCGATGTTGTCTCCACAGATCAAAAGTTCTCCCGGCTCGTCCCAACCTGCATCACTACCATCTTCGCGCACAACGCGCGCCTTCATACTAGGCAACAACACGCCTGTGAAACCAGGGGCCTCCGTGACACTAGGGATTGTGCCAGGGAACGGTTGGACGACCGCCGCAACAGTCTAGCGCCCTATGAACTCAGTAAAACGTCCCAACAGAAGACAGCTTACACATTCTGACATCCCATAGCCCTCTCCAAAGTGAGATATATTCTCTGCGCGTTTGATCAGACGTTCTCGGATCTCGGGAGGCAAGTATGCTGCGCCGCTGTTCATTGATCGCAGCCGGCTGAGATCGACTTTGGCGAGCTTTGGCGACGTCGCCAGCTGGTGTGCCATGGAGGGGACCACGCTAAGATGCGTGATGTCATACCTGGACAGAGTTCTAGTTGACGATCAAACGGGTAGGGTAGACGAACTAACCTCGGAATTATCTCTGCTATTCGTCCAGCATCCCATCTCGGCAACATGACATACGTCCCCGGACTCATCAGCATACGGATGATAAACGCGTGCAGGCCCATCCTGCAGACAAGCTTAGTTGCCCGACGGAAAGACACAGAAAGACAACCACATGCGTATGGTAGAGAGGAAGTACGACCAAGTGAACGGGTATTCCTTCAGGTGTGTTGTAAGGCGACGGCTGAACTACGATGAACATCCATCTAGCAAAAAGTCGAGCAGCTACGAACGCACTTGATATATCTCAATCATCCTCTTCAACAAGACGGAAATCTGCGTTACCGCGGTATAGATATTCTTGTGAGAAATCAGAACGCCTAGGGACGGAAAGCGGTCAGTTGTGAATCACTTTAGCATGGAGAGACGCGAATTAGAGGGCGTGTGACATGTGCCCGATGACATGCACAATCCTTGTCTAAACAGGCCGTAGCCTCCGTTCGCAAGTAGGTTGCGCCAAGCGCTGACTTCAAGCCATATAGATCTGCAACTCAAACGCACCCTTTGGTAACCCACTTGTCCCGCTAGAGAACACCATATATGCCACCGTGTTATCCTTGACCAAAGCAGCTGGAATGCGCGGAATAGCTTTCGCGCGGACGGATGCAACAAGATCGGAGAAGCTCTTCCTTCCAGGGACGCGACCTCCGAGCACAAAGATTCGGTCGTCCGAGAGACCAATCTGCTTTGCCGCGGCCAGCGCAATAGGGAGCAGACGCGGGCTGACAAAGAGCGTGGTCGCATAGGAGAGTCTGAGCAATGATATCGACTCGGAGGGAGTGAGCAGGGATGGGATAAACGAGATTGGCACGGCGATCTTGAATAGCGCATAGACGATGGCTGGGTAGTCCTAGGATGGTGTGAGACAAACCAGAGAAAAATGGCATACGACGTACCAAGCAATTCTCGCTCATGATCCCCACAAATCCATCATTGACTTTGAGTCCAAGCCCGCCAACTTCCTCCGGCGCGCCAAGTGCCGTCGCCCCATCTGCGACGCGTTCGAGGAACTCGTGCAACTTCCTCCTCTCCCCAGTGACCCCATCGATGTGGAGGGTATAGTCAGGAGATGATGTAACGGCCGGCCCGTTCAACGCAATATCATGGTAGTTATCCCCCGTCCAAGTTGGTATATCGCTGTATGGAGGCGTGATCAGTGGCATAGCTGAGGAAAGGGCGCGAGCGTTGGCCCGGGAAAATGTAGAAGACGGGGAGGACCACCGAAATCGAGGGAAACGAGGAGCTTCATTACGACGGGGCGGGGCTTTATACTGTATTCAAATGAACGAAGCTGGGATGAGGCTCTCGTGAGTTGCCGGTTACTCCGATTACCGGTGCGTCCTTCACGAGCAAGGCGACCACCCAACGTCAGGCACCGACGGTTAAATCGAGTTTCTTAAGGGAACGTGGGGTAAGTAGAGTACACTTCCAGAAATATCTATGGTAAGGCTACTGGCACGGAGTTCACAAACTATAGGTTGTACACACCTCAGATGTTGAGAGCGCAACCATGCAATTCGCGCCGCTGCCCGAACTCGCAAGCGATTACTGTACAGTATCATCGAAATGGCTGGCGAAGCCGGTGAAGGCTTGTCATGTGAGCAACATCATACGTGGCAGTATACGCTTTAATTTTTTTTAACATTCTGAGCATAAGACCTCAAGGCCTCAAGCTCGAGCTTCGTCCGAGTCAGTGTTGGCTGGCCCCCTGCGATGTAAAATGGCATATATACGTCTGTAAGTCGTATCCCCTTAGAGAACTGCCAGCGGCTCTCTTCCCAAGGACCCTACATCATCGGCAATGAACGCTCTAGTGGGTATCCCACTCACGAAGTGGGGTGGCGGAGCCCATCGACGGATCCACATCCGGCAGCCCGAGCGGCCGCCCTTCGCATACACGCTTCGTAGATCTCGTAGTTTTAGTGGCCCTGGCCTCGCGCCGTCACTCTAATCCCTGTGTAATAACGGGCCTTCGGCCCGCCAATGCATTTGATTCATCGACGGATCCACATCGCGCTGACGTTACATACACACATCATTAAAGGAGGAAGGAGGTGGGTGTCCTACTCACATGGGCGTCTGTACCTTTGATTCTGCCTAGACACTAAGTGAAATCCACTGCCGGTCCGGCTTCGCCTCGCACGGTGCCCGCATAAAAGCCGGGCGTACAGCATGACAGTCGTCACAGCTTCCCATCCTTCGATTAGCATAATGGTCCCAGGAATTTTGAATCGTGTCGCTCTCGTAACAGGTGCAGCTCGGGGTATTGGCCGGGGGATTGCTCTACGCCTTGCTGCCGATGGCAACGATGTCCTGCTGGCTGATTTACAAGGAAGTCCGCTGCCCAGCGTTGCCAAGGAGGTCGAGTCGCTCGGCCGCCGATCACATTTCGTCTATTCAGATATAACTAAGGAGGCCGAAGTCAAAGAGATGGTCAATAATGCTGTGAATAAGATGGGAAATTTGGACATAGTCTGTGGCATCTCTCACGTCATGACTACATCTCGCTCAACAAGCATCTACACTTCTAGATGGTAGCCAAATGCGGGTGTTATGCTTCTAGGTAGCGTTTTGCACAGTAAGTTCACGCGTCTTGCACAATTAAAGGCCTGTCTACGAGCATGTCGCTAGCGTCGCTTGGAGAGTTTGAGAGGGTTATGTCTATCAACCTCCGTGGCACCTTTTTGTGCTATAGATATGCGGGTGAAAGGATGGTGGCTCAAGGCCGTGGCGGCCGCATCGTTGGTGCTTCTTCCGTCGCCGGAAAACTGGGTATGCAGGCGGTAGTCACGATACCTCTCTAGGCTCACAAGTTAAGGCGGCAGAAATATGCTTGCATACGCCACCAGTAAAGGAGGTATCCGAAGCATGACGCAGGCTGCAGGTTTGTCTCTTGTTTGTAGTCCATAAAGCATCGCAAGCTGTACTGTTGACTGATTATTCTAGCGATGGACCTTGCGAAGCACGGTATCACGGTTAATGCTTACGCTCCAGGCGCTATTGACAGTGGCATGCGTAGGCAGTTCCGCATAGCACTGTCTCCATACTGCTGATCAATATCCAGAAGTACAGGTGTCCGCCGCTCAGCCCGAAGATGACTCTGATATACCTACAGTGAGTGCTCGCAAGTTCCCAGCTATATATAACGCGTTTGGCTCCCCCTTTCCAGTCATACGCAGCCACCCCGGTCGGTAGGATTGGTTCAACAGACGACATCGCTCATCTTGTGTCATATTTGGTATCGGAAAAGGCAAGCTTCGTAACAGGTACGGCCACGGCTCGCTAAGAACGGAGCTGGTGATTTAACCAATTGTATCGCGCTGTCACGCAGGTCAGACATTCAGCTGCAACGGAGGGATTTGGTGCGACTAGTAGTCTTTTGTCATTTAACTTGAATTTAGTGGACTTGAGGACTGCGAAACTGGCCCATATCGCGTGTATCTTACTTTGATATATTAGGTCGGGCGCGCCATAAGAAGTGGTCGCAGCCACCAGCCGAAGTCGTGATAACGAGTATCACCTTGAACGATTGCACTAAGCCCTTTGCTAGTAGATCTTCTCCTAGCTTCCAACTTGAACTTGAACACTCTCAGACTAGCTGAGCTAGTACAACTATATGAAATGCTAGGGTTAGACACCAGAGTCTGCAAGAGCGGCAGCTGAGGAGGCTGATTACAATTTTCCGAGTATTTCCGTCACTGTAGTCGAGAGTCGATCGAACTATCAGTGGCCTAGCGAAGGACAAACTCTGCCACTGCCGCCAGTAAGGTGGCGCGGTTAACTATTATCGAGCGCGCACGTGACTGACTTCTCCAGGCGTCGTGTCGCCAACGTAGCGCAGATCACCCCCAAACTATAGCCTTGCTTCCTGCCACTATGGCTTCCGAGTCCCCTCGCGCGCGCTCGCCGCACTACGACAACCTCGCCACACACCCAGAAGAAACTAAAGGTCTTCTCTCTGAGTCCGGCTCGGGTGAAGACGCGTTCGAACAGTCCAGTCCGCGCTCGTCATGGACGGGGCGGTTCATTATTGGCATGCTCATCTCCATGCTGCTGCTGGGTGTATACGGTGGTGCGGTAATGTATGCGCGATCACAGGCGCTCGCACGCGCGAAGGCGTTACATTTCGAGGGTGACGAGCTGCGCTCTAACGGGACGCACGAGTATAAGCGGACGGTGTTGCTTGTGTCGATCGATGGACTTCGGTGCGTGTGCTTTTCACGTGGAGTGGTGATGAAGAGAAGGCCAATGTGCGTGTATGGGCAGAGCGGATTACTTGGACCGTGGCTTGACGCCACATTTACTGGACATTGCGAAGAAGGGGTTGAGGGCAAAGTATATGAAGCCTGTTTTCCCTGTTCGTGCTTGCCCTTCACGCCGACATAGTATTGTAATGATACTGTGCTGCTTTAGACTCTGACATTTCCGTATGTGATTCTCATGCGGCTCTTGGACGGAGCTTGCTCACTGTGACCGATGTGCGGCAGCAATCACTGGGCTCTCATGTGCGCTCCACCTCTTCTCGAACCCTCTCCCTTGTCGTAACGAGTTATCCAGGACTGGGTTATACGCCGAATCACACGGCATCGTTGCAAATGTGCGCTACTTCGTCTGCGTAGCATCAGCCAGATCGTCTCACAGACCGCCAGAACTTCTGGGATGCCGCGACAAAAACGGAGTTCCACTACAATCGTGAAGCGATATGCTGGAAGCCCCACTGGTGGCTTGGCGAGCCCGTGCGTCTCTGCTCATCCGAATGTGGCCGTAGTCTAACCAAGCTGGCAGATGTGGGAGACAGCAGGGAAGGCTGGGCGGATTAGCGCAAACTTGATGTGGTATGTCTTTTGCTTACGCTACACGAGTTTCCCTGTGAAGCACTGAGATAGGCCAGGTCCACCGGTGACAACGTCTGGCGCCAAGCCCACTTACTTTGTCCCTTGGCGGGTCAGTTTGTCCTTTCTTGAACGTCGGAGTGTCTACAATATAGAATAGGATCACGTACCCCTGCAAGAGAAGCTTGACCAGCTTTTTTCGTGGATAGACCTTCCCCTCGAGAAGCGCCCGCAGCTTTTACTTGGTGTGGTTGTCCTTTGGTCGGCACCATTGCCGGGCTCACAGCTGTTATAGCGTATGAGCCTTCACTCGACCAGGCGGGACACGCCACGGGTCCCTTCTCTGCTCATGTCAACGTACATATTTCATCCTGGGCTTCCTGCTAAATACGGCACTGAGGTTTCACTAAGGCTACTCTCAAGCAAGTTGATAAATTCGCGAAAGACCTCCACACAGGGCTCGTGGATCGTAACTTAACAGAGATTGTCGACGTCGTCTTCGTGAGTGATCACGGGATGACGGACACAAGCCACCCTGAACTTGTCTACATGGACGACATCCTCGGTGCGGATGGCATGGCGGAGATTACTCACGTAGACGGTTCGTTTCAGGCTGTTTCAGCCTCCTATTTCCCGAGCTGATCATGAACCCATTGCCCCCAGGCTGGCCGTCTATGGGTCTCCACTTCAAACCGACGACGAACATGACAGACTACCTCAATGTACTACTTAAGGCATCCGCGGCATCCAGTGGAGAGAAGTTCGAAGTGTTCACTCCCGACACAATGCCAGAGCGTTATCATTTTGCAAAGAACCCGCGGATTGCACCGATCTACATTGTGCCGAAGATGGGATACGTCCTCACGACGCGGAAGGATGGCGACGTGGGGCTGACGAAAGGCGTAAGCTCGCTTTTGTTCGTATTCTTCCCTAAGCTCAGTGGCTGCATGCTGGATAGAACCACGGCTATGACAACATTTACCCATCAATGCACGCAATGTTCGTTGCTCACGGGCCATTCTCGGCCATCGCAAAGGCAGTGCAGGCGCAGAACACCGATCGGCGCTCGCTGTGGAACGCGAATGAGGGATGGCATTCGACATCAGACGATACATACGTCATGAACGGGTTTGAGAACGTGCAAATATACGGGCTAGTGATGAAGTTGCTGGGCTTGGAGGAGTATGCTGCGAGTACGAACGGGACGGCCGGTTTCTGGGACAAATACTTTTAGTTATGCGGTCTTGTGCCACGGACTGGTTTGGCGCGGCATTGTGTATGATTATCATGGTTTTCTTGACGAGAGATCGTACTAGGCTATCATACCATAATTTCGACTAGCCTTCACTGACGGCAAAAGAGGAAGGCGGAGGACCGACGCCGATGTGTGGTGGGGGGATGAGGGTAGGACTCGGATCTTAGATTACGGAAAGCTCGTGTCTCGCCACGTGCTTTGCTGGTGTGGGGCTAGAGGCTGGAGCTCGAACCTTCCCGAGGTCTGACGGGGACGACATACGGCCAGTCCGCCAGAGGCGCGGTCTGCGTCTTTCTAGTCCATCTATCCCGCCCCTCAAATCTGTACGAGTGACTGCGATTTTCTTTCGTCACTTACAACACCGGGATCCTCTTCTTTCCACAAGTCTTCTATCGCATATTCACTACTAGTCGCCACGATGCGCGAGCCGCACGTTTATGGGTCTCGAGCAATTCTCTTGCTTCTCTGGGCGGCACTGCTATCGAGGGCTCACGCCTCGCCGCTTGAATGGTTCCGCAGAGTGTCGCAGTCGATGCAGGATGGGGTGCAGGATCAGGCCTGGCTCTGGGGCTGGGCGTGGGGCCCCGACAGCACTGTCTCCATCGTCGACCGCTCCCCACCGCTCACCTTCCTCTCCCGCCCTGCCGGCTTCGGCGCTGATCTCACCGATCCCGTCCTCGGCTACATCATCCCCCTCAGCGCCTTCACCGCACTGTGCCAGGAAGGTTTCGACACACCTAACGCGACTCTGGTCGAATGGAACCTCGGGTGCCCGCCACTGTGTCTCATCGGGGAGAATGTGCCGGACATAAATGAACAATGGATCGCTCTGGTGCAGAGAGGCGAGTGCCAGTTCGTGAACAAGGTTCGCGAGGCGCAGAGGTGGGGCGCGAAGGCCATCGTCGTGGGTGGCGACGATCCGGCTGAGAACGGGAACCCGGACGTGTTAGTAAACATGTACAGCCCCGGTGTGTTGCCTTTCTTCGTCATGTTGAGCTTGCGATTGACATTTGCGGCCGGCGGCTATGTAGGCGACTCATCGGACGTGAAGATTGCGGCGACATTCATTAAGTTTTCAGACTATGTGCAACTGCAGAACCTTATCGCTGCATCGAATACGTCCCATTCGGGCCTTAGGACGCTCTCGATGCTCATCAGTTCGGAATATTCGCCATGGCAGTGGTACTCGTGCGTCCACGTCTTGACCTGCGGTTGCTTCAGTAGCTGAATATCACCTCCTTTGTCCAGGCCAATTGTGACGTTCATCACCATCCTTTTCATTCCATCCTCTCTCACATTTCTCACCCTCCTCATCCATCGTATTCGCGCCGCCCGTGCTGCGCAGCTTGACCGTGCACCCGTCGACCTCGTTCACGGCCTGCCCTGGCGGGTCTGGACGGGTTCGGCGTGGGAGAAGCATGAGGGCAACCCAGACGCGATTGACGCGGAGCGCGGCGAGGGCACTGCGCACCATGTTGACGATGATGAGGACCCGGCATGGTTCTTGTCACAAGTCGAATGCATCATCTGCCTGGAGAATTTCGTTAAGGGCGACCGCGTGCGCGTCCTCCCGTGCAAACATATCTTTCATCTCAAAGAGGTCGATGAGTGGCTCATCCAGCGCAAGAAACTGGTAAGTCTCCGTTCGCATTCCAGACTCAAGCGATCTTTTTGTTGGTCCGGTGCTCGTGGGCGTTCTGCCTGTTTTCTGTCTGGTTTTATTTTAATGGTGTCGCCGGGTCATATCATTCGGCCGTGGGGACTTATGCTGACTCCCCCGTCAGTGCCCGATTTGCAAAGCAGATGTCACGAAACCGGCAAATCACCCCCATCCCCACACGACGGTGCACGCAGATCCAGCCACTCTGGCGGGCCTCAGCCTTAATCCCAGCTTTGTCGCTTCCTCCGCTCCCGCAACTGAACGGACGCCTCTCCTACCCCGGCCGAGTACGGCTGACTCATGACACGACCATACCCTACCCGCTGTCCCGTTTTTCCTGACCTGTCCAACGTCCTGTAAATGGCCTCCGGGATCTTGTACGAATGTATCGGTTCTTCCTGCACCCGTTTGTATTTTTTACCATTGGCGCCAGCCAGCGTAATGTAGGGGAGAGGGACCCTTGAATTTCTTCGCCTTCGCCTCCTGGTTCGCTTGCATGACAGTTCTCGGATATTTTCCGGGACTCGGATGAGCTAGTGATACGGTAGGAGAGGCGGGAGTAGTTAGACTATGATGAGGTTCTAGGCTAGCTCGTTCTCCTGGATCGTTCAGCGCTCGTACACCCTTTCTTATTTAAATTCTATGCGTGACGGCAAGGTAAATTGAAACCCGCCTACACGACAACTAGCGAGCGAGCGAGAGCCCGAAGCTATTGTGCACTTCGTCCTCCTAAAGTTGTGACAGGTCCGATGGTTCTCACTGTGTTCACAGTCCAGGGATAGTTGTTGCGACGTCTGAGACAACCCCCGCCCTCGTTAAGGGGGGCCGCCCCCAGGAGAGAACGGGCTGTCGGAACCTTTCTGCCGAATCCAGCATCTGATTTCGTAGACGCGTGGCGCCGTTCCCCACGCAACGGCAACGCTAGCGCACTCAATAGCCAACGATCGCTGGCACCGCGCCAGCCTCTTGAGGCGGCTTCACGACATTAACAGCTTGCGCCGACCGTAGTACACCAACAAGCTTCCCGCAGGCACAATAGCCCTCTGCCTTCGCTCTACTCAAGGCTCTACTTCGGCTTCTCCGGCGCGCGGTTAACAATTGGAGTAGCGTGGACTTTTTCTGATGATAGGACAGGACAGGTAGCGCGCCCCTCGCGCGTTATTGTTCTGCGGTGGCAGCGATCTGTTGTATGAGGGGGACCTCAATGCGCACTTCATTTGCTCCCGCTACGGTTCATTCCTGCCCTCTCATTCGTGTAAAGAACACAATGGTACTTCTACCTGTGGGCCCGGCCTTCCCAAGGGATCTTCTAATAACTGAGACCAGACCAGAAGAATGGGGATGGAGACGGTGACGAAACCGTCATCACCCTGGGCAGGCCATGAAGCCCGTGGCGTGCACGGACAAGCTCAGGGAGGTCTCAGAATGCAATTATTGTGCGAACAAGGTTCGAGTTCAGTAAATCGTGCAGCACGCAGCACGCGCGCCGCGCTTCGCTTCTCTTCTGCGCCTCTTCTGGACGCAACGTAAGCGCGCCAGATCCATCGATCCCGGTGTCTTGTCTTGTCTTGTTGGAAGTATGACCTAAGGAACGAATCAGATTTCCTCTCCGCCGGCGGGTTAGCCACCGCCCCGCCCTGGCGGGCGCGAGAACATAAAAGGCCGGGTATACCGTCGGTTGATATCTGCGCTCCCTTGACCCCTCTCCTTTATTCCCCTTGCGTTACCCCTTCTATCTCCGACTCGACTAACTTCTTCGCTTACTTACTCGATGCCAGGCCGTGTCGAGGATTCTTTCAAGCCGCGCGGCCGCAGTACGTGGCCAACCTCAGTTCTATTGCGCAGAGGTTTAACGTGAAGTTGATTGTCTATATAGTAACGGCATGCAAGGCTTTTCAGCAGGGGGAGTGCGCGCTCGCTCCAGGGCATTGCAATTTCGCGCATATAATGCCACCCATACTGCGTGCGAATAAGCCCTGCTTCGATTTTCAGCAGGGGAAGTGCCGCTATGGTGAGCGCTGTCGTTGGAGTCATGCAGTTGGAGGTTGGCATTGTATTTTTCCTCGCCATTTTTTTATCTTTCATTTCACCCTCAGGTGGTATCGAACGCTGCCCCCTGACTAGTGGAGATGATTTCATTCAGAGTGAGTCCATGAGCGCCTTTATCTCTTATTAGTTCGTCGACCTTACTGTTCCGGACCGGAGAAGGACACGCGCTGCATCCGCCGATGCATCCTTGTCTGTTTTTGTGCTTTGCTCTGTTATCCGGCACTGTCTGCATCGCTCTGCCTCGTCTCCGCATAAGTGATGTAATGACAAATGCCCCGTAGACCCACCAACACGTGATAAATACACTGCGTGTCCCTCTCAATCCCAACCGGATCCGCTGCCTTTGACTGCGTCCCTACCCACACCTTTCGAACCCGGCTTGCCAAGGATCGACGCTACCCCGACAAGTGCATGCTTCCCAACCCCACCGCCGCCCTCTCCAGCTTCGCCGCCGCCAGACCTCTACTCGCTTGTCTTCCGCGATGATAGCTCACTCGCACCGTCGACTTCGCTTGCGACGAGTGACGCATCGTCGTCCGATACAGAATCCATCACACATGGACCTGATGGCTTCACATGCCCTTCGGCGGGCGGTCTTGCGTACTTTTCCAATCATTATGCTCACAAGAACTTTCCATACTTCGTGCGCGACGGCTGCACGTACTATGCGCCTGACCCCGCCTTCGACGACACCGCGTTCCTGGGCAACGCGTGGCCCATGAGCCCGCCCGTCTATTACGCCCCGACGTCGATGCAGCCTTTCCTCTTCTCGTACTCTCCCGTCACGCCTGTGATGCACCAAGAGTATCCGTTTCCAGGTTCACCGACGTCGCAAGACGATGAGAATATGCGCATCCGTCGGCGGCGGTCTCTTCGCCCCAGTGCGTGGCTGAAGCGCGCACAGTCTTACGGTAGTACGTTGCATTCCATGCATGTCGCCCATAAAAGTATATTCTTAACGGAGGTCACTCAGCCAAGCCGTGCCGGTATTTTGCGCAAAATGGCAGGTGCCCGCGAGGCGCTAATTGCACGTTGTCCGTCACTTCGCTCACCGGCCCGTTCTGGAGATTCTGATAGGGGCTTTCCAGCGCACACAATATGCAGCCGAGCGAGGACACTCAGTCTACGATGGCGAAGCACCGTCCACCGCCCCTCTCCCTGCCCTCGCGCTCTCGTGCTGCACGCTCCTCCGGTATCTGTACGAGCGCGAGCACGACAGGCTCGCCATTTGTACCCTGGCGAAACAGACGGACAGTTGAGCAGATGCGCGAACGCGACTTCTATCCCATAACATGGCGCGTCATCGGTGGCGGCGTCAAGTTGAGTGGCTCTGGTGCGTGCCCCTATCCTTATTGTTTTCACGCCCGCCTCTTGACCTTGTGCTCTATTCTATATCCATCTGGCACTGCAGATCCAGCGTGTCAATGCAAGGATGGCGTGTGCAGGCTAGGCCCTGACTGTTCGTATGTCCACTCAGACCTGGACGCCGAGTTTGAAGGTGCGGTTTTGGCCGTGTGGATGACTAGCTCTCCTCACCGTTAAAGCACACGTGTTGCGTATCGCACTCACCTGCCTTTCAGACGGTATTTATTGTCTTGACCGTTCGCCTGCGCTTATTGTGCCCTCGGCTTCACCCGTCGCATGCTTGCCATTCCCCACACCCGTCCCGGACTCGCATCGGGCAACTCCTGTTCCGCGCGTCCTCACACCCGATTGCCCGGCGCACCGGCTGGGCGTCGACTCGGGGTTGCCCCTACGCGCTCGTTCGACCCCGCCGGTACTTATGCGACCCCATGCCTCATCAGAGCCACTTGTCGTCGGAAGCCCGAAGGTACGCGAGTCGATTTCTGTGTACCCACATTCATGCACACGGCATGCCTCTCGTATAGATCGGCGCGGTCGAATCGCTACCCGCGCTCTAACCTGTGCCGGCAGCGCGGAAACACCAGAAGTCCCAAGCAAGATTGTCCGCATGACGATTGCATTGATAGCGGCGGCTTCTGGCTACTTATTTGACTTTTTGACCGCGTGCCGGGATGAGTTGCTGCGTTAAGCGTGTCCATATTGCACTGTACCTCCTCGTTTTCTAGGCTTTCTATCAGCAGCTGCTGAAGTACTCGGTGCCCGCTAGGGTATGTATGTATTTGTACATGTACCATGACCACGTCCCAGTGACTACAGCCATCCATACCCTGGCCCTGGATCCAGTGTAGATCTCATCACTCCAGCCTCTGAATCACATACTTACCTCCAGAGTTACCTGTTCTCCTTATTACTACAAATTCTGCCACCATTCGCCGTAATTTACATATTTGGATTGGACTACCCTTCGACCGACCGACTCATAAGCTATAATAACACTGATGGATATATATTCACGTCCGATCGCTTCGGCCCACCGTTGCTTCGATGAGCTTGAGCTCGGCCATTTCGGCTGGTTACTCGGTACTACAACGCACAAGTGCCATGATCATAGCATCCGGATATGTAGCAGACTGCAAGCACAGACACGCTGTAATCAGCGGTGTTCTGTGGCGCGGGAGCACCCGTTCAGCGAAGGGGGTACCACATGGTGTGCCAGCTGCGGTAACATCATGATGCAACAGAATAGCGAAGGAAACAGACTGTACGTGTTATCTGCACCTGGTATGTGTAGAAGGGCCATGGAATTTGAAGAGTGAGGTGAGCGCCCGCATAATGACGACACGCCATGTTGGTTCCTTGTATGATCAAGTGGCACAAGAGTAAGAACTTACATCCCGTGAGAAATTTCTGTCCAATTTTCGGCCTACTCCATCTGCGTTTATCTCCACAGGTTATGCAGTTCCAAGATCAGAATGCAAGACATAACATCATGCTAACGAACTCCAGCATAAGACCACGATCATCGGATCCCTCCGCCGTCCCCGACAGGTATCTTAGGGGATTTGCCTGAGATTAATATTGTGGGTGGGTCGAAAAGAATATCTCGATCCTGAGGCGCCCGGCTGTGACCGATCAGGTCGCATCGTTCTGTTGTACTTAGAGTCCATCCTTAGCAGACATCTGTGGAAGGGAGACTTAAGGACATACAACAAGTCCGGGGCTTGAGCCAAACTTTGATGGGCGGCCCTTTCACATCTACGAAAAACAACTGGAAACCCACGTCTCGCCGATCGCCAAGCAAACGGGGTAAGGAGACTGCCTCGTGGATCCGTTTTGGGAAATGCCTTGCCTTGTATGCAGAATATGGCTGTGACGTGAGATGGGAGCATGACCTTGTGCGCCAGGAGCGGGTAAAGAGACAAGAGCAGATGTTGTACCGGCGTACTGCAAACGGGTTCACCCGTAAAGTCCACACACGCTTAAGGCGTGGTAGACACTCGACCCACTCAGAAAGTGTAATAGCACTATTCGATGTGTTCGAATTGCCCTCAACGTCGAGCATCTTTGCAGTATGTATAGGAATTTGTGAATAGACGGCGAAGGAGACCGAGGCGATTCCCGGGCTAGCGACCGCCTCTATCGACTAAAAGCACACGCTGAGAGCTGTATCTTCAACAAGGTCAAGATTCAGCAGAAGTTTGAAGCCGTAGCCCTCGCCCGTGGTTTCCGGAGCCACATGCGATACGGGTTTGAGGCGAACGTCTTGATGTGGCTGGTGGAGAAGATGGAAAGAATGATATGAAAATCACGTCCATGGGGAGCCAAGCACTTGATGCTGAGACAGCGGAGTGCTGGGGCTTCGGTATGACTCAAAAGTTGAGCACACTGTTGCACACGTCTTGCGATATATATGTGCTCGAGATGAGGGGAGGTGGGGTATTCTGACGGCAGCATCGGGAGAAGTCGTCGTAGGTGGGAGACAGTGTGCAAGCTCCAGAATCTGTAGTTTAGGCATTGCGTTGAGTACAGTATGCTGACCATCTGTGACAAAGAAGGGGCTGGCATGCTGTGTACCGGTTACTAAGCAGTATCATTTAACAACGGGTCAAGAGGGGGTTGGTCTGGGGACGTTGGATCTATGATGTTGCCGTAATCTTCCTCGGAATTGGACTCGTTGGTAAGTTCTCTGTTAAACGGGAGGCCAAACGGGGCGATGAGGAACTTCAATGAATCCTGTGGGGGCAGAAAGGTGTTGAAAGGCACAATGATCGACGGAGGCAGCCAAATGATTTCCAGCCGTCTTAGATGATTGTATAATGTTGAATCCCAAGGCAAACACACGTATCTAAGACGCATGTACTGCGGTTTGGGGCTTCTCCACTGAATAGATCCGTAGGCATTTGGGCTGGTACGAAGGATGCATCGAGTGTCCAGCTAGTTTCGCTCAGGAGTACGAGCTCACTAAGCCTTAGTGCAGGCTGTAGCATGTCGTCACGAAGACACTGCAAGGCAGAGGAAGAAGCGAGACCGAAGACAAGACGAAGGTCTGAACAACCGCCTTCAGAGCATCTCCTGGGCAAGGGCCAGCTTCCAAGCGTCTCGACTGTTGGGTCCAAGCGAACCGACGCAGGCACGAAGGGAAAGTGAGGTATGTTCCGCGCATGAGTCGTGATAACATCTATTTCGCTCATGATTGCATCAGTGAGAACGCAGGAGTGTTCCAGAGCCATGGTTTATCGAGGGCGATATGCCACCACAGGGAACATACGTGACTGGCTGACGGTATATATCCCAGTCGCCTCTTGAAACTGTCCAGAGGGTCAAAAACGACCAGGAAACGGGATACGTTCGCTAAAACCACCGATGGAATGCGATATGTGATATTGCTGGCATTAAGGGGCTGGCTTTCACATCCGAGCCTCTGGCGAGCTCTCGCGGGCACGCCATCAATATGCTTGTTCCATTAGCGTAGACTGTCGCTGGAGTCATCGTCAATGATGAAGACATACAATGGATGCAATTCAGAACTTGAAAGCTCCGATAGCGAAACCGTTTTAAAGGCTGCGAGGCGTAATCAAGTTCAGTAGATAGTGCACGTAGGCGTAGTGCGAGAATGACGCGCTGGTATTAAAAACCTGCACCGAAATTCGAGACGTCGCAGGGTTCCGTTGAACGTCCTTTTAAGCCCAGTGCGAGTGAAATGCGCCGAACACGCAGTCAGTCACGGTAGCTTATGTGAGCACTGGCAAGCCAACCACCGGAGATAGCTCGTTCGCGATGAACATGTACAAAGGGCACAAACGGGTATGGATTGAATTTTTTGACAAAGCACGAGCAGCTCAGGGGTTCGTTCGTCTAATCCGCGCTCGTTAGTAGAGTCGTTACGATTTATCTCGGATCGAAAACCCCTGCGATCCAGGTTGGGGTAGGTGGGATATTTCGGGCGAAACACGTGGTAGGGACGGGAAAACATCCCACACTCCGACTCGAACCATCTCTCTTTGCTCTGAAAATTATAGTAAGAAAGTAAAGGGCGGTCCCAAGTTGGATGTAATACATTGTCTACAAAATAGAGGAAATTATCCGCAAACTAGTCCCCAGATATACGCTCAAAGAACTGCTTCAGTGTCCCTGCCAGTACCTCCGGCAGCGCTTCTACGTTTCTCAGGACCACGTAGTACTCGAACGGGAACGAGTCCAGGTAGCGCTGCATCTGTAGCTCCAACTTTCCCTCCACATTCTTGTACGCCACTTGTTTCATAGATAATATGGAATTTTCTGCCGCTCCGTTGGCTGCACCTCCGCCAGCAACACCGGCGTTCGCGTGAAGCGAATCGATGACGACGAAAACGACCATGACCCGCTGTTCTTCCGCCTTGCGCAGCAATGTTCGTAGCTTATCATGATCTTGGCATATTCCATCCGAGATGATGATCTCGAGCTGCCACAGCTCCGCCGCGCTGGTAGACACTGATGCGCGCCTCTCTCGCGCTTCCTCGAGGATCGTTAGGCTGTTCTCCACGAGGGCCCGCACATCTGTTGCTCGCTGTGAGAACCCGAACGTGCCCATGACGCGCGCACCGGTGGCGTCGGTGAATGGGCCACTGTCAAAGCCGTGCAACATCTCGACGACCTCTCCAAAGCGCGCTATTCCAATCTCGCCGACCTCAAGGCGCGCAAGCGCCTTGGAGACGAGCGCGAGGGTTTGATACGCGAGGTGCACGGAGTGGCTCTCTGCCATCGACTTAGAATCATCGAGGGCGAGCAATATTTGGTACTCTCGCTGGCTCGGCCGGGTCCGGCGTAGCCAAATCTTGTTCTTGGTGTACTCGCTCGCGATGTACGGTATAATCTTCTTCATGTTCAGCCGCTTCCCTGTCCGGTAATCACCTCGAAGACGCGTCGCCTGCGTTGGCTCCAAGATGAGACGGAGCTGCTCGCAGAGCGCATAGGAAAGATCGTGCGTGAGCGATTCATAGAGGCGCCAGAGGTTCTCGACACCTTGGGCTGGGTGCCCCTCCGCTTGCCAGTGGCGAAGCTCGGTCTCAACGACGTCCTCGGGAAGGACTTCTTTGAAGTCGTCCTCGCGTTTCGCCGCGCTTTCCTCCATTTCGACGTCGGGTGCGATAGAGAATCCTTTGGAGCGGATCTGGTGCTGAGTGAGAGCATCTTCGACGCCTGGTTGGAGGGACTGGGCTATCAGCGGCGAAAGAAGGGAAGCTATCTGGGTCGGTGGGGCGGAGAGGGGCGGGGACACTACGTCGATGCTCATGGACCTGGCGCCATCAGCTAACTGTTCGTCCGTCTCCTCGTGGACGATTTTCAGGTCCTGAAGGCGTGCGGCCTCCTCTGTCCCCGCCGGCCCAAGGGCTCGTATATTCTGATCCTCGTCATCTGGTTGAAGATACTCTAGCTGCGGAGTTTGGGCCGAAACATCCACAGAGTTGGGAGCGCGCCAGTCCTCTCCGCCAGCTCGTTGAAGGATCTCATCGAAACGTTGACGGATCTCTTGTAGTGCGTCACCTAGGCTACGAAGTGGGTTGCTTTGCAACTCTGAGGGAAGAGCGTCCTGTGAAGCCGTAGTGCCTTGCCGTAGACCAACAGTTGTTGTGCCCACATCTGTGCCCTCAGCTTGTCTAGAAGGCGGCTGCCCCGGGGTAACAGGCGTTTCTGTGTCTCGCATAGTTCTACCCGCCGTGTTAGGGAAGGTGCCAGATTAAGAAAGGCAAACAAACAAACCCATCTTCATCCGGTGCATCGGCGCCCTGGCCGGCATTCTGTGCACCGCCTCCTCTGGTGAGCGTGGACTGGTTCTGTGGAGCGGATTCCCGGGCTTCTGAATCGATCGAGTCCGCGTTTGCGGCGTTTGATATGCCCTGGTCCCCGGCTTGGATGTCGGGTTCAGCCGCCACCGCACCATCTCGTTCATCACCAATCCCATCTTCGACCTCGGAATCGGCCTGTCGCTCGTTCGTGTTGGCTTGATCCGGCTGGTTGCTATCGGTGCTCTCGTCCATTGTGTCTGAACCGTCTGGAATGGGCCCATCACCGTCGATAGTCTGTTCTCCAGGCTCTGCGTCTTCTTCTTGGTCCGGGTCGTCCATGTCTTCCTCGCTTCCGCCATGGCCCTGTTCTTCCCGTCCGAGATCCAAGTCGTCGGGGAGGTCGAGGGTATTGGCATCCTGGATAGAGTCGTCCAGTGGCGCGCCTTCAACCACGGGCTCCGACCCTTCTACCCCACTTTCTCCACCGTCCTCCTGCATCGGCTCCTCCGGCTGCACGGAAGGCAGCTCGTGTTCTTCTCTGCCCCCCTCTTCCCCCTCCTTCTTTGGCCCCTCCCTCTCCTTTGCCACGATCTCCGGATCAGCGCCCGCCTCCTTCGACCTGTCCTCGTGCGTCTTCCCTTCATCATCCTTCCCCTCCGGCCCCTTCTCGTCGCCCCACATCTTCTCGTCCACTGCAGATGGATCCAGGGGATCAATGTCCCGAACCTGTTCCTCTGGTCCTCCCTCGCCCTCATCCTTTGCTTCCCCCTTCTCCTCCTCTATTCCGTCGTCTGGCATGTCTTCCAGCGATCCTTCGAAGTCTTGCCCCATCTCAATCGCATCCTTTCCGTCATCCTCTCCCTTCTGGCGGCGACGGTCTTGCTGTCTCTCCTGTTCACCCTGCAATCCCTCAACTTGACTCTCGTCCTCGATCTCCTTCGAGACATCCTGCGCCCCTGCCCCCTCGCCCAACCCTACGCCCCCTGTCACCTCACCATTCTCCCCATTATCGCTGTCGTCTTCATTATCTGACGGTTTACAAAAGCCTTTCGTCGCTACTGTGAGCATGATCGAGCACACCACGTACTCGAGGCGGAAGAGGCCCGCTGTCCAGCTGACGGTTGTTGCAAGATAGCGGTGGACAAGGGACTCGTAGCGTCGGAGAAATGGCAGAAGACGTGCAGTATTGCGTAGCAGGTCGTGCGAGGAACACAAAGCAAGCTGCTCAAAGACCGCACCAAGCTTTCCGACGATGGAGTCGAGGTGCAGGAGATCTGTAACGCGGCTAAGAAAAGCAGACGTGTTTCTAACATAGTCGTCTTCGCCGCTGTCGGGCTTGTCTGTATCCGGTTCTTTTATGGAGGAGATGAGGGATTGTACGGAGACGAGCAATGCGTCAATGAGGTGGTCGGTGTTCTGAGATGTAGGTTCGATTTTCGAGAGAGGCGGGAGGGTAGCTGGCAGTGTTTTGAGCCAGTCACGGACGGGTGCGAGGATTGGCCCAACGGGATGTTCCTGCGCCAACCACGCATCCAGACGCTCAGAAATCTTCTTAATAGTGCATGTTGCGACAATTACAGTCTCATACTCGTCTGAGGAAACATATGAACCAAATGATACATTGAGGCAGAAGTTAGGCTCGCTCACCTTGAAGCAAGACAGCAGTTTGCGACCCGCACACTCGGTCAATCACCGCGGAGAGGGTGTTACCTGCTTCACGTGATTCATCGAGCAATGATTGCCATTCGGCGAAGAAGAGGTCCGAAGATGACAAGGACGACAGCTCCTCAAGCATGCGAACGTGTTTGAGTACATCCTCCAGCGCGTGTGTTGTGCGAGACAGGCAGTCGTGGACGCTCATAACGTTCTCTAGAGCAACACGACCGAACGCCATGACCTTCGTCGGTCCGTAAAAATACTGCATGCGATTCGTCATACCGCGTAACTTGCAAAAATGTTGCAGACTCGTTGATAGCCTGCCAAGCACTGAGATAATGCTACCTATATCCCGATTGCGTACTCACTGCGTCCGAAGATCCATAGCAAAAGTGAGTCCGGATTCGAGCAGCGTTGCTCCCCGCTGCAACTCGCGTGTGGTGAGGTCCGTATGATGTCGCGATAGTGAAGCACGAAGCTGTGGCATGAGACCGCTGAACTTGATGAAGTATTGCTCGAGAGCATCAATGCCAGGAAGCACGTCGTCGGAAATAGGAAGAGTTGGCTGTTCCCGGATCCAACGCAGACTCCTCTGCCGCTCCTGAGTACTCGGCTGGACATTATACGCGAGTCCGATGCGCTTGAGTTCTTTCAGCAGGTCGCTCCACGCCTTACGCTTGCGAACCAGGAGGGCTTTGGCGTATTTTTCTCGTCGCTCGTCGACAGGGAGAGCTTCGCTCGCTAAGCTATTCGCGGTCGTGATGACCTGACGGGCAAGATCAAGCAGGAGTGTTTGTGGCCTGCGGTCCATATATGCATCGACACTCGAATGGATGAGGGCATCAAAGCGTCGGAACGTCCGCGACAGATCCCGAAGGTGCGCGGGACCGTTGGAAGCTGCATTCTGGTCACAGTAGGAGGATGGTGCAACAAAGATAGCGGGGGGCGGCGCGTCAACGGAACTAGAGGTATCAGAAAATGTCGCTTGCTGCGTCTGAAGAAATGGCAAAGCGGGTTGTCGAAGGATCTCGCGGAACTTTCGAATGCACTTGTACAACTGAACGTGGGTACGCTTTGCGCTCGCTTTAAGTGCCTGCACGTTGATGTCTTTCCAGCTTGCTAGCTTGATAAAGTCCTTGATTTCCTTCTCCAACGCCTCCCGCTGCGAGGTTAGGGAGGACAGAACTCGGGGGAGGAATTGGCGGTAATAGGACGACGTGGTGGCGAGGACGAACAGGACACGTTGAAGTGAGACCGCTTCTGTTGGAGGCTTGATCGACATCAAGAGCGCGATCCAAGACACAAAGCTATCCAGAAGTTGTATCCGATGAGCAAACTGGCCAACGGGGCTTGAAGAAATGAAGCTATCAATGAGAGGGACAAGGCCATCCAGGAAATCGTCAACGTCACGTTCCGTGTGGAGGACATCGACCAGTCCGCGGATGCTGGCATTATACATATGGAACCACCATTCCGATATAGCTTCCTCGAAAAAAGCTGCCTGCGTCTCCAGTAGACCCTGCCACGACGAGAGTTCGAGCTTTCTCCATTCGACAATGAGGCCCGTCATTGCTTGTCGATGCTCTTTAAGGCTATTCTCTTTATTTGCGTACATCTCCCAGTCCTCGCTCTGGAGTAAGAGCTGCTCGGTCGCCGCAAGAATCTTGGCGACAGGACTATGCACGCTGAGATGAAGGACGTGATCGCAACGGAGCAGCAGGTGCCGAAGAACCATCTGTTCCGGCCATTCCTGGATGATAGAGCGCAAGCGGCTCGCCATGCCTTGGATGATAACCACGGCTTTGCGGACCTCGGGCACGTTTGCATCAATATAGAAATCGTATGGTCGACTGTGTATTCGAGCATGGTTCTTGAGGGTGTAGACACGCTGATGGAGCGTCGACAGCATGAAGCTGAATGACTGCTTGTCTAGGACATCCGGGAGTATAGCATGATGAGCCGAGAGAAGTCTTTGCATGAGAAGATTGCGTAGGCGAGAGAAACTCTGGAGGAGGTCGAACTTGCTGGAGGAAAGTGTCGGGAGGAAGAGATGTAAATGGATCTCGTGGATTAGTTGGATGTGGGAGGGCGTGACGTGACGTGACGGTGCCGTAGTCGTTTTTGAGGCAAGCTCCTCGTCGCCAAGCGCCTTCTCGTAGTCGGGGAAAAGGGCAAGAAACTCATCTGCCTCGATCTCTGAGTCATTCACGGCTTCGCTTTCTGCCAGCTTGGAGCGATACAGGCTCTGTGCAGCCTTTTCCTCCTCAAGCTGTCGAGACTGATCGATGGACCAAAGCCGAAGAGCCTGGTCAAAGACAACATCAAGTTGGCTGATCTGAGAAGCTAGTCGTACCCCGGCATCCCTCTCGATGGCCAGGCCTGTGAGCTGAAGAAGAAGGATTTCCAACGCCGAGACATCGGGCGCCAGTATGTCGGACGCCGGGAGAGCGAGGACGGCATGGGCGGCATGAATGGTCGGGAAGAGGACAAGATCGCTCGCAATGGAGGTAATATCGGATCGTTCATGTAGTTTGTGCCCATGAATTGAGAGACGCAGGCCAAAGCGAAGCTGGGAAAGAGCAAATTGAAGCGGGCCGTTGATGTCGTCAAATTCGGTATAGGCGACAGCCATACGCTGAGCAAATCCGTGTAAGGAATCTTGAATGACCTGTTCAAGCGCCAGGGCGGATTCGACATTCGTCTGCAGCAGAGTTGCAAGCTGTTGCAATCTGGCCGAAGAGACGACTTGTGATAAGAACTGCGTCACCTCTGCCCAATAGTCGCGAAGCCGGGAAAGGGTACGGTGTGTGCCACGAGAAGTGGGGGCCAAGTTCCTGATATGATTATGCACAATAAGCTCTTCCGTGTCTAAATAAGCGATAACTCCGTTGCTGCTATTCCCGGTGGTGAGACGCTCAAGCTCCCGATGAAGTGTCCGCTGCGCCAAAAGAGACGCCTCCTCGTTCGTCCAGAACTCTTCTTCAGTACGCTGAGCTGCTGAGGGATCGAGCGGGGTATTGGGTACATAGAGCTCCATGAAGGCAAAGAAAAATTCAATGAACAATTGGCCAACAGCTATGAAGGTGTTCTGAACTTCCGATCCAGGGAGCGCATTAGCTGACGTGCCAAGTCGAGAGAGCGCCTGTACGATGGCTGGATGCACCCGCTCCGTGGCGGAATCTACATCACGCCTACGCAGTGATTGTAGTGACTTCTGGTCGAGGTCCCGCGTGAAGCATGACTTGAGCTGATAGAGCGCCTCAGCTGAGTTTGCTTATATTTCGCATCGAGAAGTATCTTACCAGGGCGACGGCATTGCGGTACAGTGCGAATAGTTGTTCGGCGCGAGAACTCCTGTCGGCTCTGTACAGCAACACGCCAACTTGCCGGTCCAGACTTTGCCCATAGTTCTCCAGAGTGATCATGTTTACATCGCTCCAATCACTACGAGCTCACTGAGTACAGTACACATAAGAAGAATAGTCCACTAACCATAGGTGAATGAGAGCGAAAAGCTGTGTCGCCTGCAGCAATATGCTTGGTCCACCCGTCTCGCTCACAGTCCAGAGTGCTTCATGCCACGATCTGTGCACGGAAACGATTTCTGCGGCGTCCACTGTTGCGAGTTAGTTGTCAAATCAGATAAAGTCGACGCGAACGAACATTGGCCTTCCCTCAGCTTCCAGGTCGCTACACGATACGGAACGAGCCTCGGCAGGTCCGCTGTGGGATTGTCACACGCCAGTCGGAGAACTTCCTCGATAGCCTGTAAGCGTCATGAGTTACATGACTAACTATCAGAATAAATTTATACCCCAAGTTCGCTCCGACTGCTGCTAACATGGACTCTAAGCACGGCATCGAGCTCCATAACCAATAGAGCCGCCTTCTCGGACGCATGTACTTGAGCAAAAGATCCGTCATAGAGCTCGTCGGGGAGAGACTGATGCAATGTCAGTCATAGTAAGGCAAGAAGACGAGAGGTAGACCCACTTGGAGTACGTCTCGAAGCGCATTCTCGGATGACAATCGTGTAGTGTCATCCTGTGACAGCGACATGATAGCCATGAGGCTGAGAGCTTCTCGTTTGAGGCCTTCATAGGAGACGAGTAAGCTGTCGACTTATGACGGCAAAATTCTCGTACTGGTGGCATGACGAGTCAATTGATGACCATTTCGTTCGCCAACATCTTGGGGCAAAGGAAGCATTGTACCGCCATGACGCATTGCTGCCCATATCTCGGACAAGCCGAGTCCAGACGAAGGTGTCACCAATAGACTGAGAGCTTCGACTATCTCTCGTAATAGCGCGAAGGTATTGGATGAACCATTAAGCAGCGCCGTGAGCCATTTTACAATACTCTGCACAACCGAGATGTTGACATCATCCGTCACCGAGCGGATGAGGAACGTAGATAATCTCTGGAGCTCAAAGAGCACATTCAGTTCGATCTGATAGCATATCGGTGAGTGATGCGATTGAGAGGGAGGGTACGAGTACACACCGTCGGAATGGTTGCGGGGTCTTCGGGAAGACTTGCAAGGATTTCCCTTGCAATATCCCGGGTGACATCCGCAATGCGACCGGTTTCGGCGACAATCTCGCGAGAAAGGATGTCTTCAGACACTGTGCTGGGCTTGACCGCAGACAAAAACTTTGCACTCGGACCACGATGTTCTTGCTCCGCGTACCTTACAAAGACTTCAATCGCTAGCAAGAGAGGCAGTCGTGCATGCCCATTGCTAGACGCGGAATAGCAAGAAGATGCCGTGAACTTCGCAAAGAAGTCCATAGGCTACATAATATTGACAAAAATAATTCAGTATGTATTGTACAGAGCCGAGGCTGCGAACAACTGGCGGAAGCGTGAGCACTAACCTCATGCGAGAGGAAATCGGAAGGGACTGGCCAAACGCTCCCAAAAGCTAAGCGCAGGACTTCGATCTTGTCACAAATCCCTTGATTCTTCTGTAGGACCTCTAGCACTGCCTGTACTTGATTGTGCGCACAGCTCGAATCTAACAACCGTCGGGTATTCGCGGACAAGGCTGGTACGAGAGAACGAAAGGCGAAAAGAATAGGGGCCAAGGGTGGAGTAAAACCCGACGGATGAGAGAGGGCCAGCGCGAGGTCTTTTGACACAGAGGATGCGCTATCGCTGTCGAGCAAACCGGACGGCCACCGAGACGTGTCCGTCGGACCCGACGGGATCGCGAGACCTCGGCGGCGGATTTCAAAACCACAGGCCTCGCCAGGAAAGCAGCGGGGAATGCGCATACTATGCAGCATTCGCGCACGATCTTCATCAGAATGAGCTCCGGTAAGGACGATCTCGATGCCGCGGTTTCGCATGGCTCGCGAAAGCTCTCCATGCTGTGGGTCAACACACATAATAAGGCGGAAATCCAGATGTGGCTTCACGACAGGGACTACCCCATTGACGATGCCTTGCTCGTTGAGGGTCAGCACGCCAGACGGCTCGCAAAGAGCGTTGAGACGGTCGAGGACAGAGGGGCTGCAGAGGTTTGCATTGTCAAGCAGTAGCCAGTAGCCATCCTTCATAGCACGAACGAGTGGGCCATCAACCCATTCAAATCTGCTTTCCGCTCCCGACGCTGCCAATTCTGCTGAAAGTGCCTGGCGAACCCGGATGGTGGAGTCATATATGCTGTCCAACTGATCCAAAAGGGCGATGGCCACCTCGAGACTGGTTGAATCTAGCGAGGTGGTGCCGGAAACCACGCGCCGAATCTGTTGTACCTCTGGAAGCGAATGCCTGGAACCATGACCGGTCCGCAGGTACCTGCTGGCGAGATCCATCACTTGGCGCAGGAGGCTCAGGCACCGAGACTGCCTGTCAACCTGCTCGAAACTCCCCAAAAGGTCAGAAGCGTCCGTCGCGTTGTTTATTGGCACTTCGTGAAGTGGCGAGCCTGCAAGTTTCGCAAACAGACGAACGAGGCTGGTCTTACCTGTGTCTTGACCGCCAGTGACGATAACAAGCCATTGCCGTTGGAGGGCGACTCCCATCGCTTCAATCCAGGGAAGGTGTGACTGCAGAAGCGAAGGCGACGACATTGGAGAGAAGTTGGCACGCGCGTGAACGAAGTGTCCAATTTGGAGGTACTGTGGCGTAATGGCATAGTGGGGAGTTTGAAGAACCTGCGCTGCCTGTGCTCCAAATGCGCCGAAGAAGAGTGTGGCTGCGGCAACGCGATCTTCATCTGTACGAAAGCGCGAAAGGTAGATGCTCCGTAGATGCTCGACAGGGTGCAAAGATGAATCGCGCACGCGAAGGACGGCGCCCCATCGAGAAAGGTCTCGCAGGTTGAACTCCCACGGACTGCCTGCACGTCCGAACGACTTGTGCACTGCGACCTCCTCCTGCAGCTGCGCATTGTAGTCGATCATAGCAGCCAGCCATTCCTCAGGATAATCCGGGAACATGTGGCGTGAGATAAGACGAAGATCTTTGGGAGTGAGCGATTCGACGTAGACCTTTGTGAAACGGTTGACAAAAGACTTCGGTAGGCCCTTGCGTCCCCCCCCTTGCGCTATGGGATTCTGTGCGGCAAAGATGCGGAAGGACGGATGTCTGCTGAAGGACCGACCAAGTTCGGGAATGAAGACGGTGCCGCGGTGATCGAGAACAGCATTCAGGCCTTCCAGGACTGCTTGTGGTGCAAGGTTCATCTCGTCAAGGATCACCCAATGGCCCTCTTGCATAGCCGTTAAGAACTCCGCATCCTTCCACGCAAATTCACCGGGCTTGCCACCTTCAACCGGTAGATCTGTGCCGAACAGGTCTGACAGATCGGTTTGATCTGAAAGGTTGATGCGGCAGAGGTGGTAGCCGCAGAGCTTGGCAAGCGCAACGACAAGGCTTGTCTTGCCGACGCCGGGACTCCCTTCGAGCAGAATTGGCTTTGACAACTGGCAAGCCCGCGCGACGCGCATAGCATTATCCCGAGTCGTGGGTGCCTCGAAATTATATCCGGACACGACCTGACGTGAGGAGCCCCGCGGAACGACGAACGGTCCGATACGGACCGATTGCTCGAGCTGGTCAATGGTAAGATTGGATCGGCTGGAATGAGAAGCGAAAGGCACGAGCTCCTGAAGTTTGGAGAGAGTCTCTTTCCGCAGACGATTAAGGGCATCGGAAGAATAAGATGAAAGAACCGGCAGAGACCCGAGGCCGTCGAGACAAATGAGGCGAGCGCCGTGATGCTAAGAGAAAAGTCATCAGCAAGAGCTCAGTCGGAATTACTGACTGCTACTGACAAAAATTTCTTCCGTGGACATAGATCGAAGTTCCTGTGCTTCAACCGCCGAATTCGAGAACGCCACCCAAGCCTTCGTAGCTCGTTAATCAATGATGCGAGATTAGAGTGCCAGCAGAACTCACTAGGATGTCACGCAAGCCCAAGAGCCCACGCTTAGATACGTGGTTGCCAAACCACTCGCAGAAATCCAACAGCGGTCCGGTATAATGCCTGAGAGCGTCATGTTTCCAGCTAGCTAACACGATCTGCTCTAGATCCGTTCGATCTTCGACTGCTGGGACCCAGATCTCCGTGAAGCGATTGCGGAGTGCTGGAGATAGCTCTTTCTTGCCGTAATCGCCGCCGGGATTCATTGTCGCGATGAGCTGGAATCCCGGCGCCGCCCTTATTGATACGTCCTCCGCATCACCTCCGCCGCGCTCAGCAAGCACGACGGTGCGAGCAGGTTCCAGAACGCTATTGAGCCGTTCTAGCACACTGTCATCCGCGAGCGAAATCTCGTCGAGAAGCAGTATATCACCGCTGCGCATAGCTTCGACAAGCGGGCCGTCGTGCCACCCGAATATCGCCGCCAGCCGCTGGATCTTACTGCGAGCCTCTGCCGCGCGAGTGGAAAGTGTAGGAAGGGCCTTGAAGACACGATCGAGCGCGGCGGCAAGCGCATCGAGATCGGACGGGACGTCGCGCGCGCCGCCAGCCGATAGCACCCCGGCTGCCTCCTGCAGTGCCTCGGCCTCAAGCGCAGCCCGGCTACGCACAGGCCTCAGCCCACCGATCAGGTCCGCCGTCTCCGTATTCTGGTGGCAGTTGACGGCATGAAGGCGCCTGCCCACGGCGTCGGCATACAGCTGGCAAACTGACGTCTTGCCCGTGCCAGTCTCGCCGACAAGTAGGACTGGCTCGTTGAAACGGAGTGCACGGCCAATAAGCACCAGCAAGCGCTGCATTGCTTTCGTCCAGACGAGAGGCGCATCGGCGGGCCGTTCGAAGGCAAGGTACGAGGCGAAGTGCGGCGCCAACCGCTCGAAATCGTAGAGCGCGCGCTCGTCGATACGGACCTTCATCACGGTTTCGATTACGTCCTTCACGACGAGTCGATCATCTTCCCTCCTTACGCGCTCGGCAAGGAGCATGTACCCGTTTTCCGCGAGTTCTTGGTATCCGACAGCATCTCGGCCGGCCCAACGGAAGAGATCGCGGAGGGTCGCAAATCCGTGTTTGCTTTCGAACACACGACTTGACTGTCTCCGCACTTGCAGCTCGCGGAAGACAGCGACAATACGTTGAGCATACGATGGTGCGATGCGGCACCGTTCGTGCAGGATCATTTCGAGCTCCGCCTGGGGCACGTCCTCGAAGTGAACCTCGAGGAATCGATTGCGAAACGCGCGCGACAGAACCTTGCGTCCAGCATAGAGCCCTGGCGGGTTCTGCGTCGCAAATAGCATGAAGTGTGGATGCGGACGCACGACCTCTTGCGTTTCGGGGATAACGAGCTCTCGGTTGTCGTCGAGTAGGCGGTTGAGAGCCTCGAGGACATCCGTCGGCGCTAGATTGAGCTCGTCGAGGACAATCCAATCTCCGTTGCGCAAGGCTTGGACTAAGAGTCCATCCTTGAACACAAGTTTTCCAGTCTGAAGGTCGGAGACGTATGTACCCAAGTACTCCTGGATATCAGTGTGCTCGTGGTTGTTGATGCGCACGAAGCGGTGCCCGGTTTGCTTGGCGAGGTACTCAATAGAACTCGTCTTGCCGCTCGACGTAGGGCCTTCGATGAGGACGGGGAAGCGCCGCGTGAGGATGATTCGGGCGAGGTCAACAAGCTTGCGCTTCACGGAAGGGGTCAGAACATATGCCTCGCCGTAATCGATAGGCGCTGGGCCGCGCTCCAAATAAAAGGGTCCAAGCTTGACGAAGTCTTCGGCCAGCCGATTTCCAGGCGGAGATGGCTCTTTGGAAAGGAGAGAGGGAATGTTGCGAACACCGGAAAGTATGTGCTTTTCGGCGAGCGCCGCCACGACCTCGGCGCTTGGTGCGTCCAGAACCATCGTAAACGTCATCAAACACCCCTCCCATAGAGCACGACGCAGGCTAAACGAACTGGCGATGTCGGCAGCGAACACGAGTGCTCGCACAAGTGTGCGCATACTGAAGTGTGGCCTGTGGTTCGCGCCGTCTGAGATCTGCCGGGAATCTGCAAGTCTTTTGACAGAGGTGTAGAAATCGGCAACGTCCATGATGGCAGCTTTGTCGCCAACCGCGACGCGCCCAACATATTGCATGATGATGCTCAGCAACGTCTCGCGATCCGCGTCGGGAGGCGGGACATCGATCTCGGTGAAGCGGGACCGGATGTTGGGCGGCAGGTCCTTCTTTCCGACATCCGTAGCCGGGTTCATGCATGCGAAGAGGCGGAAATCGGAGTGACGCGGGATGAGCTCAAGTTCACCCTTTTCGGTAACCGTGATGGACGAAATCGGACTCTGAAGCAAACCAGACACTGCTTCAAGAGTCTCCGGACTTGCTAGGTTTATCTCGTCCAGCAGAATCCTAGATAGAACATTAGCAGAGAAAAACGCACAGTAAGGGAAAGACATACCAGTCTCCCGAACGCAGAGCTTTGACTAACGGCCCCTCTACGAAGCCAAACGCGAACTTGCCCTTGTTCTGGATGTGCTGTACCTCAAACTGCACAACAGACTCCTCGAACGATCGCCACTTCCCAAGCGACACCGTTAAGTCTTCTGTCTTCCTTCTTTTCCGTGGCGCTTGTGAGTCCAGCTCGTTATTCTGAGTAATACTATGCAAACAATGAGCGTAAACATGCCATCCAGTGGCAGGTAAAACACGAACTTTACATCCCCAAGTCTATTCCCGAGCCGATCCTTCGCCATCCGCGCGCTCTCCTTCCAAAGCCCCGCCGCACGCTTCCAATTCCCCTCTCTGACTGCCTTTGAAGTACTCTCCTGGAACTGAGCATTCCTCTTCTGGCTGAACGTCGCCCTAAACAGCTCCAGAAAATGTTCCTGCAGGGCCGCACCCGGCACTCTCGCATCGATGGGCTTAAAGCCTCCGAGGAGATCCGCAGACTCCGTCTGCTGCGAAAGATTGAGCGCGACAAGTGGCCGGCGTAGCAGGCCCGCCATGTGGCTAACGATACTTGTCTTGCCTGTACCAGTTTCGCCGGTAAGTAGCACGGGCTCGCCAAGCGAGATGGCAGACGCGATGCGCGCCATCAATGAGACTGCCGGCCGGTGCATTGCGAAGGGACGAAGGGTGGGCGGCAGAACCTCGAGCTTCGTTGGAGCAGCCAGCAACCGGACGCGCCCTATGCAGAGCGCAGTCGTGCGCCCATTTACGTCAGATTCGATCTTGAAATCGGGTGCGCGCCCGCGCATGAGCCAGTCGCGCTGTTCACCGGACAGCGCAAGATGCTCGGTAGTAAGAGATGCCATCTTCTGCGTATAGGCCTGTGCGGCGGTAGTCAACGTGCCCGCCCCAAAAAAAACATCCCGCGCCTCGCAAAAGATATCTTCGCGCACCGACGGGTTGGCAAATACTGCAGAAAGCCAGACTGGAGCTTCTGAAGATGCGGCAGAGGAAGGAGAGAAATTCATGGGAAGGAGGTGCTCAATGCGCGCGCAGAACTTATCCAGCTCACGGAGGCCGACCGTGCGACTTGATGCGGTCGTTCCAAGAGCCTTGAGCGCACTCCAAAGACGAATACAGCCTTCAGCAGCTGCGCCTGCGAGTTTCGGGAAACGCGAGTCGACGATAACCCTGAGTTCGTCAAGGGAGGGTGTCCTAAGCACGACCTCGCTGAACTTGTGTGCGCCGAAGAATGTCGGTCCGGGAAAGGCGGCAGATGAAGACGATTGCAGCGAGCGCGTTGCGAAGATGGCGAAGCTTTCAGCTGCGACGACCTCACCGTGGCCTGGGACAAGGATGCGCGCGCGACCACCTATCCGCTTGCTAGGTCCGAGTGACTCGACTAGGGGCTTGATGGTTCCAAGCACCTCGATACTCCCGCGATCAATATCTTTGAAAACTACCCAACGTCCCGCCCGCATGGCGCGTACCAGAATTCCCTCCCGCCACTCGAACGTCCCAGGGCTGGTGGGTGAGGAAACATACGACCCAAGAAGAGAACGAGGGTCGAGTGATGTGTCAGCAAGTGGTATGGTAATAATTTGATTCACCACTCCGGGATAAAGTGTCCCTGCGAGGTGAGACAGAACGAGTGTCTTGCCGGATGAAGGCGGAGAAGAGATGAGTGTGGGAAGGCGAAGGGACAGGCGAAGGGAGAGGGAACGCAGAGCAAAGATAGACGTTTGCGTCGGAATGAGCGAAGGTGGCGGATGGGAGTGATCAACAGGTTGACGCAGCATGAGGACGCCGTAGATGTCAACGACGAAGGGGCTAGCTCTTCGTTAGCACATGCTTCGAGTCAGGAGAAGTAACGTACCAAAGTTCAGACTGACGAATAGGGTCATGCGTCCGCCCGCCATAGAAATCTTGCACGTCGCCGGAAATGGCAGTTCTTGTCTGGTGAACGCGACTGGCTTCGTGGGCGACAATGAGCCATCCGTCAATGGTCATGATGCTGCCATGCACATCATGCCCAACATTCAATAAGCATTCGGTTGAAAAAATTGGCCCAACTACTTCAGCCAAAAGCTTGTCTCGTTCCGCCTCCCCCATGCCGCTCTGCAAAGCGTAACACCAAACGGCCATGAGACGGACAGCGTTATTGGGATGCCGCGACCAGATGAGTGAGGAAAGTGGATCAAGGGGCCATAATAGTAGGCTAGGGAGCTCGCGATTTGCTTCGAGGAGGCGGAAGTAAGCGAGCAGGATGCGCTGGAGAAAATTGGCGTCTAGTGTTTCCAGCGCTGGTGAGTGCAGCACGCAGCCGAGGGGCCCTTTTTCGGGGATGTGTGTGCGTAACAATGTTGATAGCACCCTAACAATAGTAAGAACTTGTGTCCGAGACGAAAGATAGACCCGTGACGTACGGGAAAAGCTCTTCATGAGCTTGTATGAGGAGGCAAAGCGCCTCGAATTTTTCGAGAGCGAGCTCGGGATACTCTAGCCACCGCGCGCAAAGATCCAAGAGGAGAGGCCTAAAAAATGCTGCAATGGGTTCGGTGAGTGAGGGAACGAGCATGATCCGCGAGAGGTTGGAAAGGAAGACGGTATGAGACTGGGAGTGTTGCAGGCCATTGATTTGAACCGAGTCGGCAGGCAGTTGCTCTTGTAAACGGGAGAATTGAGCCTCGAGGTTAATCTCTAGCGGGTTGAGTAAAGTTCCAGACATGGTTGCGGCCGCCGCCATTGGAGTCGCGCACGACCTTCCCACCATCTGGGCTGGCGGTGGAAGCCGAAGCGGATGACGGAAAAAAGTGCACGAGTTGCTGGACACGCGTCCCGAGTCGTCTCACGCTAGTTAAGGTTACTTGTCTTATTGTCGCGGTCACGCACAGTTCACTGCCTGGCCCACTTCGCTCTTCCGAGTCAAACGTCGCAGGGCATATCCGCAAGCGCACGCATAATACCCTTTACACCTTCAACAATGTCTGTATACTCACTGCACGGAAGGGGATTAAAGCTTGATACTCGCGCGGACGTGGAACCCTACCTCCGGGAAATCAATTCAGAGGTCTTAGAAGAAATCCATCTAGGCGGAAACACTATCGGAGTGGAGGCAGCGCAGGCACTAGCGGAAGTCTTGCAGAGGGCGTCCAAACTCAGAGTATGTAACCTCCAAATCCTTCGCTAGAACTCCTCACCCTTCTCCCTCAGGTTGCCGACTTCGCCGACATCTTCACCGGGAGGTTGATCTCTGAGATTCCCCAAGCCATCTCTGCTCTCTGTGATGCGCTCGTCGACAAACAACATCTAGTCGAGATCGACCTGTCGGATAATGCTTTTGGAGGCCGAGTTGTTGACCCCCTCGTTCCCTTCCTCACCGGCAATCGCTCCTTCCAGATCTTCAAGTTAAATAACAACGGTCTCGGTCCTGCAGGCGGCACTGTCATCGCCAACGCCCTGCGCGCCTCTGCTGAGGCATCTGCGAAGGAGGGGAAAAAATCTAACCTCCGCGTGCTCGTGTGCGGGCGTAACCGGCTTGAGGACGGCTCGGCCAAGGAGTGGGCGGCCGCGTTCAAGGCGCACGGCACACTTGAAGAGGTCCGCATGCCACAGAATGGTATCCGCATGGATGGCATCGCCGCGCTTGCAGGCGGGCTCATCGCAAACCCGTCCCTCGCGCACCTTGACCTACAGGACAATACGTTCTCGCAGTCCGGCGAGCGCGCCTTTGCTGCGGCACTCGCTAGCTGGCCCAAGTTGCACACGCTCAATTTCTCCGACTGCGTCCTGTCCGACGAAGGCGAGATCCCGACGACGATCACTGCACTCGCAAGCGGTTCAAGTCCAGCGCTGCGCCACCTTCTGATTCAAAACAATAACCTGGACTCAAAGACATTGGCGGTGCTTTCCGAAGCAATTGGTACACATCTCAAGGGTGTCACGCGCATTGAATTCCAGGCAAACGATGTTGAAGAAGACGACGAGGAGATGCAGGCGCTCATGGATAGCATGACTGCTCGTGGTGGCCGTTTCTTGTTCGACGATGAGGAAGAGGAAGAGGAGACAGGCGTGGAGGACGAGGAGCCCGAGGCCGTGCCACTCGTATCTTCGGCGGCAGCAGAGATTGAGAGGGTTCTCGGCCCAGGTGCGAGGGCGTCTGCAGGGGATGCAGAAGCAGACGAGCTTGCAAAGATGCTCGGCAAGGTATCTCTCAATAACGCGTAGCTGCGCTTCTCAACACCTGTGACATTGGGTTAGTTCCATGTCGGTGTACTTCTTGGCTTCCAGCAGTTGTGTCCACATTTTCACGGATCCGCGTGCGTGCACATCCTTCCTTGTATCTTCATACCCCTTTTGCACGTCGGACCTTGCTGTGTCACCACAATAGACGATCAGAGGGGTATAGTCAGCGGTCTCCACCCTCACAGCTAGTAAATTGACGGTGTAGTAAGCTTGTCGTGATCTTGTTCAGCTTGCTCCTGTGGGTATCAACCCTTCCGTATACATTTTGTTAATATTGGAGACGTGCTCCAGATATCCTGCAGTGCTGCATACCGACTACATTTGCGAGTACACATGTTCATCCCCTCTATCTTAACACTGACCGAGCATATTTTTACTCAGGGGCCATTTCGATACAGAAGAGACGAGCTGAAAATCGCTACCGAAATATGGGTATTCCAATCGCACTCCGGCTTCATATTTTTCATTCTATTCTGCTTGTCTTGGGCAGGCCTCCAATTATCCATCGATTTTCGACCCCATCCTTCCGGCCCAATTCTCCTTTCTCTTCATTCACGAAAAGAAATGCATTGAATGCATCTCGACCCGAATTCTCGTCATTGAACAGCAGCAAGTGTGCAAGCCAGGGCTGTGAACTCGGCCCAAGCTCGCGATATGCGCTCCGAAACACACGCCACGACATTGAGCGGACCTGTGCGCGAAGTCTCAAAAGTAGCATGGCAAGCGCCTCCACGGGTAGGTCCGGTTTCGAGGATTCGAGCCGGGGGAGCGCAGGAAGCCGTAGTTGTACAGCTTCGAGTCGAGAAAGCTTCTCGAAAAGCGAGAATTCGGACCGATGGATAGAACGTGCGAGATCGATGAGCCAAGCATCGAGTGCGTCCTCCAAGGGACAAACCCTTCGGAAGCTTCTCCGCAAATCATAAAACGCTCCCTGCGAGGGGCCGTACGCTTCGAGTTTGTGGAGCAAGATCAAAATAGTAGTCCACGGAGAGACTGCGGTACCCGTCGAGAGGTAGAGTTCAGGGAGATAAGACGCAACGGACATTGTCTGCGCTGGGGAGTTGAATATAATGGAAAGGTACAGCGACATTTCATACGCTGTGGATACCATTAGTAGAGGTTCCGGAGGACGTAAGTTACTGAAGGAGCACCGGCAACAGAAAAAGCATCTCTACGCCTCGCAGCATATATACCTTCACGCAGCTTGCCTTCAGGTCGCAAGGGTTGCTGTCAGGCCCACCAGGAGCAAGACAATGGAGGTACGCACGGACTTGGATTAACAGGTTACCCTCCTTCTCTAGCTTGGCCTTGTCTGACGCATCCATATTGGAGCTGCGATCCGGTGGATATTGTATCCAATATTCATCCAGCTAGGTGAGACGATCAGCGATGAAAACCGTACCACAACAACACACGTACTTTCGACTTGATAAAATCCTGATATCCTTCTTGAATCCGCGGGTCCTTCAGTGCGTCCCCGTCCTTATCTATGCCTCCACTCCTACTCACCGACGCGATAAGCTCGAAATTCTGTGTGCGGTGAGGAGTCCGTGAATCACGTTGAGGTAGAGGTGCAGCGGGAGGTACCCTCGGACCACCTTGACGCCAGTGTCCACCGGGTACTTTCCGAGGGCCATAAGCTGGCCTTTCCGCTCTGCTTTCACTCCGTCGAGGGGGCATCCTCGCAAGATGGAAGTGGCCGAGAATGGTAATGAGGACTAAGTCAGAGACTCGGTTAACACATCAGACTTGGACGCCGAGATTCGACGCGCTTCCCGGTCGTCGTTGCCGCTTGCTGTTGTGGCAATTGAACGTTGGACGTTAATGCTCCAATGATGGATGTCCAGGCCAACACGCTTAAATGGCCCGAGAGATTGCAGGGGTTGGCACATGAAATCTAAAAAGCCCTGTGCCGTTACAGTAGCAAAGTTCGTAGTGATCGCAGTGCCTACTTCCCGGGAACTATGTTCTGTACAGTATCGATAGCCGTCATTTGTGTAATCTGACTACGTGTCACGGCACTCCGAACCATTGTCATTCGCTGATCTCGCTCTTTTGTACCGATGACCATAGAATTTGAAGGCAAGAAGCTCACGCCCGAGACAGTACCCATAGGAGAAGGACCGCCTACCCGCGAGCAGCTCCTAGTACATTACCCTGCTAGCTTTACCTGGCACCAGCTCAAAACCTTTGTAAACTCCGGGTGCGCATTGAAATAATACAAACCATCGTAGGGGCTCATCTCACCAGCGATCTTGGCTTGCTCAAGCGAGACAAACGGCTCCAGCGGCGCTACATGGCGTGGTCCAAGGTAGTAACAGCAGAGTATGGATCCGTTGGTATGTTTGTGACAATATGCCTATCAAATGCCGGAGACTGACACGTCCTGCAGCAAACTATCTCTTGAATTACCGTCTTCAGTGGGGAAGGCCAGATACCCGTTCGATCCTGAAGAGCAGGCTCGATCTTCCAGCTGACCCTCGCTCTTTTCCTGCTCTTCCCTCATCCCGGACTCAGCCTAAGCAGTCTCTCGTCCCTACTGTCCCGCCTGGCGCGCCGTCGTATTTCACAGCAGACATCTCACCTGAGCTTATATCAATCATTTCAAACGACTGGCCGTATTCGAGTATGCCCCACCGTGTTTTCTCGGCAGCGTTTTATGACAGTTTACTAGTCCCAGCACACATCGAGCACACGCTTATATGGACTGTCGTTGACATCATCCCTCCTAATGTACCAGAATCGATCAAACCGCGATTGTACCAGGATGGCCTGTGGGGTTTCACGGGATATTCGAATGATTCACCCCCTCCCTCGCCATCTAAGCTTTCTAATTGTCTTCCTGCATTGGCTGAATGGGGAGTCACTGAGGACAAAATGATTCGCAGTGCCAAGGGGACGCCGGAAGAAGAACAAGCCGTCATCGAAGCTGGAGGAGAGATACAGACCTTCATCGTGCGCCGCTGGAACGAACGCGAATGGGAGACGGCTTGGTTCGTCAACCCTCCAGTATGTTAAGTTTTTTCTCCACGTGGGATCAACTAGGATTTATGGTTTCCCGCCGTCAGCGACTGCAAAGCATCCCCAGCCTGGCACACATACACGTTTTCGCCCGTTGTAAGGATCAGACTGAGCAAGAAGGATGGAATTTAGAACACGCCTGATAAGCACCTTGGACTCAGGATTGTTGCACGTCTGTTGTCACTGAACATCCCTAGATATCAGTCTGAGAATATGAGTTATTTTGACTTCACCAAGCTTCAGAACGTATTGCAAACGGGGGTCCCTCAGGGTCACATCGTGCAATGTCTTTCTCGTCCCATGTCACGCGACCTGCGTACGCATCTCTCAAGCGACGCAGGCCTTCGTCGCTAACGTCGCATTCGACAATATCGACGCGGCACACTGCAGCGTCCACCAGCCCATCCAACAAAACATCGAGCAGAGTGAGCTGCCCCGCACAGAGCGGCTGCGAGAAATCGATTCCCTGCACATGCAGCACTCGGCACTGTGGGAAGAGCGGTTCGTGCCCTTTCGTTGATTCCATCGCCGTTGGTAAGGGGTTGTATAGCCCGCTCGCGGCGCTGATCTGCATCTTCCTCGTACTGCGGACATCCTGAAGCAGATTTCCGAGCGCTGTGCCGCACCCCAGAGTGTAGGCGTCGATGGTGAACGTGCTCAATCCTGCGAGCCTGGGGATGGGACTCCCGACCGTAGCCAGCAGCGCGATCACGTGTGTTGCCCATGCGACGCGTACGGGCCAAGTCAGGGTGAGCTCGATTTGGTTTGGGAGACCACGCCTTGATGCGTCCGGTGAACAGCGGGCAAACATTCGCAATTTCGACCGTATCCAGAACGAATCGTCTTGGACGGCAAGCGAGTCGAAAAACTCGCACTCGTCTGTCTCGTCGAAGCGGTCGCTAAGTTCGTCCTTTAGCCCTCGGAGCTGGAGGGTTTGGGTACTAAGGTCGGCGTTACGATGGAATGAAGGATGAAGTGCGATGGTGCAGGCTCGAGGACAGTCGATAGCTCGTAGTGCTGCGGTGAGTGACAGACATTCGCCCCCTAGCGTCAATTTGTCAAGCTTCTGGAGTAGAGCACTTTGCCTGTTGGAGGACTGTCTTGAATACGAGCGCACGGGTGGTAGAACCTTGTCTAAGGTCAACGACACAAGTGTAGGAAGGCGCTGCAATGTATGAACGAGGCTATCAAGAGATGTCCAGGTCTCTCCACAGTTGACGAGACTGAGATTCACGAGGGCAGGGCAAAGAAGAGGAGATAGACGCAGGTCGGCCAGATGGACGTTTTCGAGCATAATGACGCGAAGCTCGAGGAGGCTAAAATCGCTATGCTGAATGTCTTTCTGCAGCGTGCCTCTCCAGAATAAGGCCAGCTCTTGGAGACGTGGGGCTTCGCCACGACTGATTCTTGTCCAGATTTCGTCGATATCTCGGTCGGTCTGCACCGTCAACCTCAGAATGCGTGCACGATTGAGGTGATTCAAGACCATCTTTGCTATCCGCCGTGCGATCCGGCTCGTCGAGAGCGGTCCGTCCAAGCGAATGACAAGTGTGACCAACGTTGGACGCGATCTCCTACCGTACGTTGAGGCGCCTGTTGTGATGCAACAACTACACACCTTACCTTAGTGCAAGTGACGCCCAGCGATAATCGTACATAGGGATCTCTGGCTCTGCCCAAAAGGCAGTGGAGGTAAGGACGACTTCACGCCAGTGGTGACACACTGCTGGGACGACGGCAAACGGATGGAGATTCCGAGGGCCGGCTCGCGATAAGGCTACGTTTGACGACCGTAAAATGCAGAAACAGTATTCCAAGAGTTCGGCAGGGAGATCGTGTATTCCTCCCATCTTTACTCCGGGCCTTATCACATAAAAAGGCAGTAAGCGCGTGAAAGGTGCATCGGGGACATCGAGGATTGTTGGACTCACTGTCTCGGATGACGCTGACGAGTGCTCTGGAGGACGAGCGTGGGTGGGCTTTCCGGGTCATCCGGCCATTCAAGCTTATGACAGGCGCATCCGTGGTGAACAACTCGACACGTGTGGCGCGGACCTGCTGACGAAAGAGCTTTTCGAGCGGTCTAGACTGTGTGAAGCCATGGATTCAATATGTGCGTACCGAAGGGAATGGAATAAAGTGGAGTGTCGAAGGGGTGAGAAGTCAAACAGAGAGACGGAGAGTCGGTCAATAGGTGACGTCGTCCTATTACAGGTCATGTGGGTTTATCAACAAGAACTGACTAGCCGCCAAGCCGAGTGATCCCATAAAGGCCAGGGTTCGGACTCAACAATAAGCACGTCCCGATCGGGACTCAGTAGCACTTCCAGTCGGGACTGCCCTCGGTACATACCTTGCCTGAGGCCAATTTCCATCCGCTCCACGCATCCCAGTGGAAGCATTCCGGGACCATCAACGAGCATAGCTGAAGGTAGCAGCCAAAGCGCGAGCCAGTTAACGTCCAAGTCCTAAGCTGTCGTATGACAGGCAGTGAGATCTGAAGCTGCTATCGCGAGAACAGTTGCACATCTTAGAGAAAGCCTATGATCAATTACATGCTCCGGATCCATCGGTACCTTCGGGTCCTGAAGGCATTGGTGAATGATCCAACGATGGCATAGCGCCGGTGGACGCTCCGGAGTGGTTGAGATTAAGTAACTGCTCCCAGAACGACGTGCTGGAGGGACAGAAAATGCATAGCGAAGAGACCTATGTTCTGATAGACAGCTGCGGTGCCGAGTATGTTACGAGTGTATACGTACGATCGGACGACTGAGGCACTCGTAAACAGCGTAGAAGAAACATCTTGCATCGATTATGACTGGCACTGGGAAGACATCCGGGGCTAAAGCGCTGCTACCTGGATCTATGTGTGTACTGTATTAGTGCCAGGAATTCGCGTAGTCTAGGGCTTTTTAGAGAATCGGCCCCTCAACTTCAAACCTCGATGTTCGGCGTGAGATCCATCTGCAAGCGGTCTATCATTGCAAAAAAGGTGTGTTTTAGGCGACGACGTTTCTCCTCCTGCTGAACGCACGTCAATAGCGTACTATCCCAGTGGTAAATCGCAGGTGGATGGATACCCAAGTTACCCCTTTACTGCAGTGCATTGGGCATGAATAACAAAAAGCAAGGAGTAGCTACACAAGCGTACATGCCTATGTGCACAGAGTGCTTCTATCCCCGAATAAATAAACGCTGCGTGCTGAGAACGATGGATACAACTTGCCGATCACTCCCACACCTGCGGGAGCCGATCTCATAGATCCAAGCCGACGCTCGCCAACGCTAGCTTTGCTTCCCTAAATGGACGCCTGGGCACGGTCCTGTAATCAGCTGTATCGAGCAAGTTAATAGTCATGCTGTTAAAATGCCGAATGATCATGTGTTCCCTGTGCCAACGATGGGGATTTCTGGAACACTAGGGATGGTCACATCGTCGGGCTCAGATACAGGTACAAATGGGAGCAGAATTTGCGCACATAATCAGTTGCACACAACACACAAATGGAAGATGTAAACCATGCGGAGACATTGAACTTACTATGAAAAGTATGTGCAGTCCAATACCACTCTAATCCGTGGCTAATCCGTGGTCTCAGCCCTCCAAAATGCCCATCTCCTTCCAGCGTTCCCAAAGTGCACCAATCCCAACGGCAGGTTGTCCGGGGGTCCCACGAACATCCTTGATATCAAGCAGCTCGTACTCGCGACCAAAAGCAAGGAAGTGGGCGAACAGAGAATTGAAGTGAGGTTCGGAGCGAAGATGGAGGATCTGTGGATAATGCGCATGATAGATGTGCGCAAATACGCGTAGAAGTTGACGATAGACGTGTTTAATGGTCGCAGGAAATGTGGGAGGGAAGTCATGGCCTGCACATGACCGCGTCAGGTTCGGGGTGCTTCAAGGTAAAGGAGGGAAATTTGGCGAAGACCACACACCAGACTTCGTGGGGAATGTTCCCTCATCGTCAAGCAAATTCTGCACCCAGGTCATCACGTAGTCTATATACGTCGGCGCAGCCAACTGAACGCTCTTGCGGTCTTGGTTAATCCAAGTGTAGCTTAATCTGAAGCGGATAGGTTAAGGGACAGTGCTATGTTAGATGATGCCATGCTAACTTACGCAGGGCCTGCAGACATGGTGGGGCACGAAGATTGAGTGCAGCACTCGGAGATGACTCCGTAGAACATGTTCAGATTTTGGAAGAAATCAAAGACTGAAACGATCGACACGATGTTAGCACTTTACCTCAGGCCGCGCTACGAGACAACTTACTATTCACAGCAACCCATTCCATAATATCAACATACTTGGGTAACATGACGATCGTTTTGAAGTTGCCCTTCACTAGGGCGGCCTCGACAAAAGGGCTACAGAGGTAGAGAGGCTTTTGGCCGGAATTAATCGTAGTAGGCGAGCCGGCGGTCGCAGGAAGGTTCTCGCCGCTGGGCGAAGTTGGAAACGTAGCGGACGTGGGCGTCGGTGAGCGCTTCGTGCTACGCGGTCCAGACCGTTGCATAGACCGGCTGTCAGAAGTCCGAAAGTACAACAAGTGGGTACTGTTAATGCCAGGAGGAATGTTCGGGACCCGCGAGCACGCACCCGATGGAGTTGAAGAAAGACATTGGAAGATGAGATTGTTATCCTTCGCGCACGTCTATTCGGGCCGTTGCTGTCTTCGTCGCTCGTCGTCGTGTAGGTCGTCGTGAGGCCGCCTGTTGGCAGCGACTCGAACGAGCATGTTTGCCCGAAATGGCAAGTCCACTGCACGTGATCCGCCAACATGTCCGTCAGCGCTCCTCAGAGTCCTCTTCCCTCCACCGCTTACTCTGCGTTGCATGCCGAGACCTTCACTTGCCTCTCTGGTCCGTGATGTGTACACAAGTCTTGGCCGCTATGTCTTCGATGGAAGTTAGGCCCTCCTGCGAACCGGCCGTCTGTGGGTTCATTGTTCATCGTGCACAGGGCACCTCGTCTTCCGAGTCGACAGATTTCTACAGTACGCCCAAATCCTTCGCAGTGCGTACACTTCTCCGTGCGCCTATAGCATGCTGTCAGTATGCCTTTATACCCGCACAACGTCCATGAGTTACGCGGGACCGTCGCGCGGGACCGTTTCAGCAACCTAGACTCGCACCCTTAGGTTTGACTAGACTCCTCGGATCATTCCATCGTCTTGGTATCACACCTGGCCCCCGCAGTCGTGGACGATTGACTGGATGCTGGCGCCGGCTTTCACGGTGAGATTTCCTTTGCTGTCCCTCTCTGAAGGTCGATTGTGGCGTCCGCCTCCCATGAGCTGCTGCAAATGTTCCTGTGTGATTATGCCACATAGTTACCTTGCTTTTCTGATGGCGGGATCGACAGCCGATTGTCGATAAGCTGCCTTTTTCGGCTTGTTTCCTAAGGCGTCCTAATCGACCTACAGACCTCTATTTGGCAAGTCCTCACCTACGACTAACGGATCGACAGTAAGGGGCGTAGGTACGACGAGTCCAGGCCCGATTTCTCAATGTCTATCGCGCGCGTACGAGCCATAGGAGATTGCTCTCGTGTCATCTTAAAGACGGTCTGGCCCGCCGCACACTCGTATTCGAGCATTTCATCCCAGACACTTAGTGCCGTACAGGTCTACAGAGGACGACCCTAATGGGAATATTCCTTTATAATGAAGCTCACCGAGCCGTTCTGAAAGCTCGCACGCCGGTGCCCTGGTCGAGCTGCAGACAGCAGTCGACACACACACACCACCATCATAATATTCCGGCTCGCTGATATCGTTCCGATGTTCTCTGGGCACCGAGGATCGCAATCTCCTTGTCCGACAACCATGATGGCCGAGCACGCGTACGCGTGGAAGCCGCGGCGCCACCAACTGCTCATCGCCCCCTGGCCACTGGCGTCCTACACTGCACCTCGAACGGGATCGCGGAAGACGAACCGCGTCTAATCAGGCCCCAAGTCAAAGCGTACGTAACTCGCCCACACGGCAAATCCGCCCGTTCTCTGAGCCTTTGTTTTCTAGGCCGCTTGCCTGCGTATGTACGGAGGAGCGGCAGTTGCACCCGCCGCGGCGCAGATATCTCGGCACGGGCGGATGCAGATCCGCTCGACGCGACACACCGACCGGCAGTCAGCAATAGAGAGCTCAGTCTGCGATGCCTCCGCGCGCTCCGTCCCAGCCTAATACTTCTCTCGCGCGTTGCGCGGCACGCGACGGCCTCGACCTTCCCTCGGCCACTATTATCTCACCATAGCGAGCCACCCACAGAGCGCCCACTTCCCTCTATACCATAGACGGATACCACCCCCGAAGCATACGAGACCGATCGCGCGCATCTACATTGATACAAGTGAGAGATCGACGAGCGAATGTCCTCGTAATACAGTCCTCCGCATCGTGCTCGGCCTCGCACGGGCATACCGTACCTTACCCAAGACTCGGAGGCCCTCAAACCGCTTCGCACGCCTCTAACGCGCAACAGGCGTCGAGCCCGAGGACCGCCGTACGCTGCATGAGTAATGCCGCCTGAGTAACTGCGCGACGGCTTTCCCCTCCCGGCACAGCACTGAGGAAGAATACATGCCCGGCTGCCCCGTCGAGACGGGCGATTGAGCTCGCTCGCTTACTGTAGAAACGAGCGCGAGCCCTCAGATCATCTTCTTCCGCCGATCGTCTGCGCCGGACGCGCAAAGTCGCGCTTACGTGCCGTAGAGGACTCTTACGTGCCGTAAGAAATTGCGTAGCGGACGAGGACTGGGTCGACGTGGCGCGCGGTGGACTCGGAGCCGGCGCGCGATGGGATCTAGATGACGCGTAGCCAATCCGATCGGAGCGTCTACCCGATACAGCCATACATACAATCGTACAAAATACACGCAGCTCAAAAAAAAACACATAGCCTATTCCTATTCTATGGCGAGTAGAGACGGGAGGGATGAAAGGGCGGGAGGTGCGATAGAGATACAGAGCCTGGTGTGCTGGAGGATTGCGAGGAGGCGTGCGAGGGAATAAAGACAGACGGGACGGTAGTAATGCGGCGGAACATGCGACGAGCGAATGCAAAAAAAGAACACAAAGAGTATCACAGCTCGGGAAAAAACAGCACCAAGCCCTCACCCCCCGCATCCATATCCGTATCCGTATCCTTTACAGCCATGCGCATAATCTCGACCCAGAACGCAGGCGGCGCCTGCTCGCCGCTGCGGATGGCGTTCCGGATGTGCGGGATCCACTGTTGGAGGACGCGGTAGCGCGCGGGGGGCGCGAGGCGGAGGAGGTCGGCCGTCTGCGTGCCCGCGAGCAGCGAGACTTGCGCGAGGAGGTAATACGGACGCGCGTTCTGGACGAGGCGCGGCATCTCTCCTCCTCCGCCGCCACCACCACCACCACCGATGTCCGCGTCGGGCGCGTGCGTCCACGAGTTGAACCAGTTGTGGAGGGCGTGCTGGAGGACGAACGAGTCGGATCCTTGGGCGTCGGCGGAGGGGGAGGGGTCGAAGGCGGGAGTGTAGATGCTCATGAGGACGGCGTGGACGAGGAAGAAGTGCGCAAAGGCGGAGAGGGGGAGCGCGAGGGGTGTGACGTGCATGGCGCCGAGCACCGAGAGCGCATTCTTAACGCCAAAACCCGTCAGACGCGCCGAGGGCGATCCGTACGGAGACGGGTGCTGCATCCGGAGGACATCAAGCCACTCGCGCGAGCTATTCGCGCGCCAGAGGGCGTCGTCGGACGGGAGAGACCAGTCGACGGTCGACTGGAGGAGCGAGGGGGGGATGCCGAAGAAGACGGCGAACCAGACGTCGTGCAGGTACGCGACGCAGAGCGTTCTGCGTGCGGCGGCTGAGGTCAGCGTGTGAGATGCGGCGTGGGGCGGGATTACGACGCACCTCTTGATCGTCTCTTGGAAGGCCCAGTCGCGCCAGGCGGCGTCGACGACGGCCGGCGCGGCGCCTTCGAGGCGCGGGGGTGTCCAGGCGGCGCAGCGCGCGACGAGGCCACAGCGGTGGATCATCTTAGATGCAATTGAGCGGAGGGATCTGCAGGGGGACGCCCGCTTACCATCACCAGCATGCCGTGATAGACGTTGGACTCCTCGCGATCGGCAAAGGAGTGATGCATGAACCAGATGGACTGTAGGAGGAGCCCTGCGAGGAGCAGATGCAGCTGGTCTTCGAGGCTGCTGGGCGGGGTTTCCTATTATCCTCCGTCAGGCCCGGGATCACACGCGATGATGGAGCGCGGAACGTACGGCGGCCTGCCTAAACTGATCGCGCGCGGCGGCGAGGGTCGTCGCGACAAAGTGCTGCGCGAGGGGCGTCTTGACGAAGAGTGCGCCGGAGGCGTACATGGCGCGGACGAGGAGGTCCGGCTTGGTGTCGAGGGACCAGGTCGGGAGGTGGAGGAGCGGGATGTGGGAGAGGAAGGAGGTGTGGAAGAGGTACACTTTTTTTTTCGGGAACGGCGTCAGCACGGGTGGGGCGACGGAGGGCGCGGGGAGTCGGGCGTACGGTAGTGCTGTAGCTCTGCGTAGCTGGGGACGTCGGGGGCGAGGGTGGGTGGGGAGAGGAAAGGGGGGGCGGAGGGGGGGTAGACGGAGGGGATGGCGGGGTCGGGGTAGGGGTAGGCTCCCATGTAGGACGACGCGATGTCGGCGATAGAGCCCATGCAGGATGTCGAGACGTCGTCGGCGAGCCACTGGGCGGCGTCGAAGGGGGGGAAGGACAGGTCGTGCATGCTGAGGCCGATGCGCTCGGGAGGGACGTAGATGGCGTCGGCGGCGGGGAAGGCGGGGATGCCGTCGTCGGCCATGAGCTTTGCGAGCGACTGGTCGAGGGCGTCGAGGTCTGAGCCGACGCGGAAGGCGGCGGCGAAATCTGGGAGAGAAGCGTGAGCTCGGGCGACGGAGGACGGAAGGGGTCGTACCGGGACCGATGTCGGCGCAGTGGGGAGGGCCGACGTCGGACATGGGGGAGGCGAAGAGGAGGTCGGAGGCAGAAAAGTCGAAGAGCGAGGGCTCGGAGGAGGCGTCATCGATGGCGAAGGGGCCGACGGGGGTGAGGGCGACGGAGGGGTTCGAGACGGGGGACGGGGAGGAGCGGGAGGAGGAAGAAGTGGAGGTGGAGGGGTCGAGCTCGGGGACGGCGGGCGGCGGCGGCTGCTGCTGGGCGGCGAGCTTTGCCTTGCGGCGTGCGAGGGCGGCAGCCTTCTTCTCGCGTGACTGGTTGGGGTCGTTGAGGAAGACGCAGTCCTTGCCGCGGGAGATGCACTTTGTGCAGGGCTGCTTGAGGTCGCACTTGACCTTGGACTCGGCGCAGGCCTGGCAGGACTTGCGGCGCGACTTGTTCTGGTTCGCGCTATCGATAGGGGGTGAGCACGTGTGGGGAGAGAAGCGAAGGGGCTCACAGGTCGCCGCAACTCCGCTTGTGGCGGGTGAGGAGGTCGCTGCGTGTGAACTCTGCCATGCAAGTCTATACGGGGCGGAGATGAGCGCTTCGGAAGGGAACCTGGAGAAGAGAAGGACGGACGTCGCATCGATGGAGACGCTCGTTGGTGTCTATATGGAAGAGGGACGGGTCAGGCGGCGAGTGTGCGTGTTTCGGAGCGGGGGACTGACGGGTGCGGAGGTGGCGGTTGAGATGGGTGGTGCGGGTGAACTTTGCGGGGCAGAGGGGACAGTGCTTGGACTGGGGCAGGGACGGGCGGTTGCCGTTGTGGGAGCGCATGCGGGGCGAGGGGTCGTCGGGCGGGGAGAGGGCGTGGGCAGGCGTCGCGGCGGGGTGGGCGAAGGGGTCGAGGTGGAAGAAGGACGGGTGGAGGGCAGACGAGGGCATGGCTTGGAGGGAGCGCGGCGGTCGAGTCGGGAAGACGGCCAGGCCTTTAAGAGGACGAGGGCGGCCATGGAGGAGGACATCTCGAGAGGCCAGCCCATCCCCGCAGGTCGGCGCGAGGGACGGACGCGCACAAGCCCGTCTCGCGCCCAGTCCCCGATCCCATCAGAGCGCACCCAGGCGCCCACCCCTCGGCACTCCCCTTAGGCGCCCACTCTCTTTCCTATTCATTGGCGCCCGTCCCGTCCGTCCCGGTCCCCCAGATGTGTCTCCTCCCGTAATCCCTTCCCTCTGCTCTTCGGATCGTCCTCCGTCCACTCCTGTCCTCCCGCGTCTGCGGTCCGGTGTCCTCGTCCATCCCCCGTCTCCAAGTAACACACCCTGCTATCGGTGGCGCCGGCGCCGCGTCCCGTCCACAGCCCGCCGATCATACCACGGTCCGTGCGACGCGTCTCTCTCAATCCACGCTGCGATCAAGCAACTCCATTCCCTCATCCCTTCGAGAGCAGGGCCCTATTCGCTGCGTATGTAATCTCAATACTGCTAGAGTTTGCTAAGCCATGCCGTCGTCGTGAGCTTGTCTGCGCGCACGACGCGGGCCCGTGGCCGTGCATCGATCCAGCCTCGCCATACTCCCTACACGCACGACGACGCCAATCCGTCCCGCTATCTCCGAACCACCACATCCTTCGTATACGCGCGAAACACACTGCGATCGCGAGCACGTTCTCGCGCCGCTCCTACCGTCGACGGCGCGAACTCCCGGGTAACACACGAGCAACGAGTAAAGCCCGAACGCGTCGCGCCTGCCAAAAAGGCCATCCATTCCTCTCCTCCGGTGTATTGATCGCAAGCCTGGACCTCCCGTCGTGGCGTGCGTAAAATCTCCGACGACGGTGTACAGTTCTTATGGAGGAGCGTGCTACGGAAATATGCTAGGGGCCGCCTGGCATTGATTTGTGTTCATTTCGGCGCGCAGTTCCATGGGGAGTAGGAATTGCGAATTGCGGGCGATGGAGCCTAGAGCACCGCGTCGTCCCTTCGGATGTTCAGACGATTCAGTTGTCGGATGGACCGTACGTCGCATCGGACCATGCCGGTGTCATAACCGCGCTGCCCGGCGTCGCCTGCGGACAAGTTGACTTTACTTTCTAACCTTCGGGTCAAGCCGCCTCGGACGAATACTGTCCCAGTCGGCACCCGCACAGTTAAGCTTGACGGGAGTGTGTAGTTGGCGGCGCAGTACTATTAGAGCTGATTGGGGCTCTTGCACTGCACAAACAAAGAGTACTACGGAACTCTTTGCAGATTCAAATCCGACGGGAAGTTCCGACCGGTCGCGAAGGATAGATGATATGCACGGCGCGTTATTCGACGCAGTCGCCACTGCGAGGGTGTCTAGTAGTAGTCCACCGGGTATATGACGATAAATCGTTGGTTTCTCAGTGGTCTCAAAGGCAGCGAGCCCGGAAACTCGATATAAGCCGTGGTCGTACGACCATGCGGGACTCGACGCCTGGTTTTGATCCTGGCCCTGGCGGTAGCACAGCGTGTGTAGATGGCAGTAGGACACGACCGCGCCCGATCAATGGCACTCTTTGCTGCATCCGGCCCATCCAGGGCGCTGTCTCTTCCAGAAAGAGATCTCAGTCGGTCAAACCGACGCTTTCCAACCTCGAGCTGGTGCAGATAAGCTGTCTGTAAGCTGAACGGTGCCTTTTTTTGGCTGCAGTGTACCGTCGAGGCACCTGATTATCGTGAAGGGGAGATCAAGGTTGTCGGCGGAACTCGACCACCTCATTAGCGGAGGCAAAATGCACACGCTGGCCATTCTCTGGTCGTCGCAGGTCGAGGAAATATGTCGCTCGCCTCGACGGGCTTCGGGCAGATCCGGACGGACACGGAAACCCTAACCAGCAGCGCGCCGCGTGACATGCTAAACCTCGTCCGCCTTGGCCTGGTTTCCTGTCTGGCGCTCCTCGCAATCGTTGCTCGTCTCCCAATAGTTGCGTCGCGCACTCTTCCAAGCGCTCGCCATTAACTTTCCTCGCTCTTCAGACGCGCACTACACCGCATACAGCCAGCGCCGCTCCCACCCGCAAATGAATGCCATCTTTGTCCATGCTCCTGAGATCGCTGTCCGCACGTCGTCCCTTTCATTCCCATCCAACTTCGATCTCGAAGCACTTCATTTGTGAATTGCGTTCAAAGACGCTGGCTCTGTAGCGCACCCGCGCCGGAACACTTTACCCGAGCACGGACAGAGCCCTTTTCACCTCCGAAGCTTGCGCCACTCACACGAAGTACCCTCGACGAACTCTCCTGCCCAACGTGTCTGTTCCTATAGGGTCGCGAGCGCTCGCACAGACGCGCTTGGCCTCAAGTTGGGCCGCCTGCTAAGCTCAGCTCGTCTGCTGGGACGCTGAAGATGTCGTGAGTCCATCCGCCTGAGGAACACGATGCCTCGATGATCGGGAAGCTCTACTGAGCGTCTACGCCGCAGAGACCGTCGCAGGTCGATGTCCGAGACATACTCCCTCCCCCGTCGCAGGACGTCATGAAGCTCTGAAAGTCGTCGCGCGCGCAGGCCTAGACACGCCTGATGCCCTCGTCGAACAGACCGACGTCATTGATGGCACTGCGTCAGAGCGCTTGCGCGCACTTAGAAAAACTGGATAGCTCTCGTCCCGCTCGCCCTCTTTCGCTCCCCACTTTGTCGAACGCGCAACGCCCTCTTACGGCGCTGACTCTCACTCCATCCTCGATGCGTCGCGCTAGCGCACAGTTTCTCCCCCGCCGTTTCGGACGGCGTCTGTAGTTTCCTTCTCGATCCCAATCGCTGCCTTCTAATGCAACGCTCGCGACGGCCGCCAGGCTCAGGCACGGCTTGCGCTGCTCTCATGACAGCGCCTCTCACGGCGCTTCACGGCTTCGAGCATGAAAGTCGTGAAGCAGGATCGGGATACACGTGCTAGCAGCGAGAGCTTTCCCACGCCACTGTTTTCTCGATATGGCTCTTACTCGAATCGCCTCGTTCGAAATCGTGCCGGCCAGCGCATACAGCCGCGTACCACGACGCAGGAGGCTCACGTATCGCAGGACGATCATTGGCCGTTTTGTGCGCGACGGTGTGCTGGGGGGCTATTTAATTTGGACGTAGGTATTCTCCTCGTTTATCATCTCGATTGACGCTTCATGTTCGCATCGCAGATGAATATATGCAATGCTGTCCTTCTTTTTATCACCGTTCTCAAGTGCGACCCGGCTGTGCTTCATTTCCTCTCCGATGTTGCTACGTGCTCTCGGCATGCCAGAGACTATTTTTATCCTTTCGTCGAGCATCTCGTTTGGCTGACGTATCTATCGTGATGTCTGCCTGGTGATAATAGACGGTGAGTTGGCACGCTGGCTATCTCGCATATCTAGCAGCTCTGAATAAACAAGAGGCAGCCGTTACTCAATAAACGAGAAGTCTGCTTAAGATTGCAGTCGTCACGAGGTGCAACGTCAAGGTCTTCTTGAGCCTAACCTGGTGCCCTGTGCTAGTGTGTGCAGCTCGCGCCGAGTCAAGCCAGTGCATTCATGGGACCAATCATACCTTCTGCACCAGTGGCCCATCTCGACTTCGGTCCGGGCGGCGGCGGCGTCCTTCCACGCTTTACTCAAGATAAGCACCTTTCCGCCCCTTCATTTTTAGTGGGTTAAGCGAGGGTTGCTTCTGACCCGGCGGCTACAATTCAGACGCCGGACTGTATCCCAGGCGCAGGGCGGGAGCAGGCCAGTCCGGAGTTAACCGACATCGGGCACGGCCACCGGGCGTCCGGATGTCCGGCTCGATCGTTGAAAATGCCTGTCCGAAGGCGCCTACGCGGAAGGGTTCCATCAATGCGATCGGCAAAGGTACGCTGTACCATTTTGAGATCCTTGGCTGTTTAAAATTGTCGTCCCGTCCGCTTCTCTCTGCGTCGATCTCCGAGTCACGTAGAGTTCAACGTTGCGCAGCCAGGCGAATGGCTGGACCGGGTCGGGACCCGTCTAGACAAAGATCTACGGCTCGGAGGGCGTACATCCTGGACTGTTTGCTCGCAACACTTCGCGATTTGGAGAGACAGTCTGCCTATGGTGGTCGGATTGCCGCAACGTTGCCGTCGCGACGTCGATGGGATGTAGGCACACCGGGACACGGCACGTATAGCCAGGCGCTAGGTCTCATCAAGCTCGGACGTGGTCCGGCGTTCGTTGCGGGGTTGCCTGTTGAGGCGTTCTTCTGCTTGTTATGAGATCTCAACACCGATTGCCATGAGAATACGGCTGGCGTCCCGGGGGGTATCCGGCATGTCTCCCACGTTGTCTGCACCGCGTGGCTCGCAAAAGTCGTTCGGCGAGCGCGCCCTCGAGGCATACAGCTGACGCATATTCAACTTATCCGCTCGACATCTTCATAGACTTTTAAAGCATTTCGCAAAGGCAGTCGATGGCCGGCGGCTAGTTTATCGAGGCCCCAAGAGAAGAGCGGAGCAGGTCTGGCTACGCTCGATGAGGATCGGCTCGAGACCTCGGCAGCGCTACGCTCACTTGACCGCACCGAAGTTCGCACGCTTTTGGTCTAGCCCTTCAAGCTTCAACGCCCTCAATCGCAGCTCGTGGCAGTGTTATCTAACTCCGTACCTTTTGCTAGTCATGGGCTTGGGTATTTCGGAACGGTACGTCGAATAATTCACGGCTGGCGCGAACCGTGGATGCATTGTTGACTCGGTGCTTCGGGAGCGCGGCGCCGGTGCAGACTATATTCTCACGTCGTATGAACAGGTCGGCTGTTCTACAGATTGTTCCAGCGTACAGCTATTGGCTGTCGAACTTCGGAGTGCGCGGCGAATTCGTATGACGTTCTTGTGCTTCGCACAGGTGAGCCGTTTCGTGTATTTCCGCTTGCAGCAAGCTGGGGCGGTGTTACACTTGCGTAGTCCCCCGTTTTGTGCTCACCGCGATTTTGTTCCCACTAGGATACGTAAGACGACAACTCAAACAGAACCAAGGAAGATGGACGGGAGGCTCGTTGCATTCAAGTCTACTGGGCGCTTATCCCGAACATCGGGCACAGTCCCGGAGTGCTATTCTCGTTGACCAGTCTGAGCCGCTGAGCGCTGGGCTCTGATTGACTGCTTTGCCGCGGCGGCGGTGTATTTGTGGTTTCCAGAAGCATCCCAAAGAATGAGAAATCTAACCCTTTCTCAAGTCACTTAGCGCCGTCTGCTCACACCTGCCCGGGTCGACCTGCCGATTTCAGCCCGCATGCAATCACGGCCAAGTTCGATCATGGACAAGTTCAATCCCAATTGCAATAATTCCGGCCTCGTAGCCAGATTTCTCCAATACACTCGTTCCGGTGAAAACAAGCGATCTTGTATTTCTGGGCCACAGAAAGACTGTCATGAGGTTTCGATAATTTCTAGCAATGAACGCGCCCTTTTGACGCCGAGACAGGCGCGAAGCTGGAAGTCAGGATTGGTGGAACTGGCTTTGACGCTCAGTCGAAGAGGCGCCCATCTCGGGCGTTTACTTGTCTGTGGCCGACCCCAAAACCATGTGGCGTAGGCGCCGCTCGCCCAATTGTAGCAGCGGTTTCCCGCCAGGGCCAGCGCATCCGTCCTCTCCGCCCACATCCTTTCCCGAACAGCCTCTCCCATCTGCCGCGGCACACCCTGACTTCCCCGTCTTCATCGTTCATGCCAGCCGTCCAAGGCTTATGCGACCATCTTCAGATGATGATTCGCAGCGGTCGAACCGGGGGCGAAACGGAGTGATAATCTGCTTTTTTGGTTATCGCCACACGGTACGATCACAATCGCCCACCTCTCCGTCTACGCCCCAACTTCTCCGTCCTCAGGACTGATCCCAAGCATCTATTCGACGTCGCCGCCACACTGCATGTGTCCTTTGGATCGTTCAGCATGGACGAGAAAGACCGATTTCGGCATTACTTTCAGGAGCGTCAAGGACTCTATCGTCTTCGATTGCATTACCCTCGGCGGCCCTGGTGTCGACACACCCGGTTTCAGCACATCGACCACCAGGTCGGATCCAGCAACGCCTTCAGACCTTCATCCAGCATGGAGTGAGCACCGAAGCGACTAGACCGGCGCTTATGAAGGAACGCCCCAGGCGTTATCGTGCATCCATCAATGTCTTCTCTCGACACGTTCCGCGCCCGTGGGTGAACCTTGGCGACCGCGGCGACCTTCGACGGGGCACATACCTACTCCAAACCTTCTCGACACACGCCTGCCTGGGGCTTTTGAGCGGCCATGGAGTCAATAGGCGCACCCGGGAGGGCGGGCGCACGAAATAGCTATCTATGTCACGCGGACGGTCGCTGTCGCCACGAATGACCCCCCGGCCGAACCGGTAACCTACATCTCATAGACCGCCGTACGTCATCGGTACGCCTTCAAGGTATTGGGCTTGCACGACAAAGCGTAGTCCACAAGGCAGCCTAGCGATCCAGCCTCCCGAACGAAGTGTCAAAGCCTTCCGTTTTATTCTCCAAAACAACGGAAGACACCAGGAGGGGAGCGCGTAGGGCGTTGCGCATGGTGCTACGGTCTGCTGAGAGTGCATGGACCTTCTGTGAGTCGTGTAATTCAGTCTTATCCGGATTGGCCGAGCGTTCGCGCGCGAGATGCGGGCGTCGTGCGGTTCCTTTGGTGCGCGCGGCACAGCGCCCTCGAGCGCTCCCAGCCTCCTGGGACGTGCGTTTAGTGCCTTGCCGCTCGCGCCGCACAGCCGACAGCCGCCTATCGTTTGTCACTTCCTGGCATCGATGTGATGGAACGGTGCCCAAACATTCCATTGGCCAGGATGCAAGAGACATCCTACCACGGTGTTGCTATTGTCGGCGCCCTCACGCTGATCTGTCGTCGCAGATGAGGCGCTTCGGCCCGTAGCACTCGTAATTCTCTTCCTTAACGAGCTCCCAACCCTAGTCCTGTTCTAGTCGTACAACCGGAAAATGGCAGTCCCGGGCGGTAAATGAGAACGGTGAAATTACGATGCTCCGTTTACCCGTCGGATTTGGCTTTGCTATCCCGCACCTTGCGTAAATACTCGAGAATCTCAAGTACGCCTTCGGTGCTTCCCGCTGTAGCGCGCCCAGAGCTCCAGTCCACCACAACAGGCCATTTGAGTGCATTTGGGGTGCTTTCGACTAAGCGCACAAGCGCCTCCGGGGTCGTTGGACGATGATCACCCACGGACGGGTGCGCTGAGAGGAGTACGGCGACGTCCGAACTGCGGAGGTAAGAGAGAATCGTGCGAACTTGGTCCGGCGTTGGAGGGTTTTCTGCCACCGTCAGGTTAAATTTGAGTGGTGCGCGCGAAGTTCCATTAGGGGGATAAGGGGAGGAGACTGCTGATTGAAGAAGCGCAAGGGCTCTGACCGATGGAGGAGATACCTTGTTATGGCTAAGGGGACGCAGCCTCAGTCATGGTAAGCACGAGCAAGGGTGCAGTGCACACAAAAGTGTGATCTCGGGCTACGGGGACAGGGCAGACGGATTTCAGACTTCGGGGCAACCCAGTGCAGTCTGCATCATGATTACGCACCAGCGTCCGCAAGAAAGATGAAAACATCCGGTCCCTCGAAAGCAACAAAAGAGATAAGAGAAGGCTGAGCCGGATTCTTCACCGGCCGTACGCAGCACGTAGATATTGGCGAGAGGAGGTCGGTGACCGTCGCTGGCAGTCTGAGTCTGCTGTCGGCGGGCTCGGCTGACACACTCTGTCAATGACGTAGTTGTGGGAACTACTGCACAGCCACAATAAGTCACCTAGCCAGCTCTCACCATGACCGTACCCCGAGCTTCGCATTGTCGCAATTCTGGCCTCAGGCTTACTACGAAAAAATCTCAGAAATCATCGCCCTGACCTCTCAGATATTGTGAAATTATAACTGGCACCTTCTCGACGATGGCTTTCAAGGCATCTGCTCGTAGGCACGAGGGATACATTCATGTCCTCCTTATAGTGACAGGCAGTGTCGCATCGATCAAAGCCCCTCTCATCGTTGAGGAGCTAGTTTCTGTACGTTCGATGCTCCCTGTTTTGAGAAGAGATATATTCTTATTGTCGTCGGTGTAGTATGACAGGGTCTCTGTGGAGGTCGTGGCCACGATCCCCGCGCTCACGTTCTTTGATGCCGAGGCGGTTCGCAAACTTGGTGTAAACGTGTGGACTGACAGAGACGAATGGCGTGTAAGATCTGCATTCCTGCACGCATGCATTTCGGCCGACTGCGGATGACTGTTAGGCTGACTACGCCATCGGTGACCCTATTCTACATATTGAGCTACGGCGATGGGCAGACATTGTCCTTATTGCGCCTTGTTCTGCCAATACGCTGGCTAAGATCTCGAATGGCATCTGCGATAACCTCGCGGTATGTCATTCAAAGTCCCTATTCCACAAAACTCACGATAAAGCATAGACTTCTCTGCTCCGCGCACTTGCTCCGACGACCCCCACCATCGTCTACCCCGCAATGAACACGCTCATGTATGATCACCCTCTTACCGCGCGCCACTTGCAGGTGATCCGAGACATAATTGGATACACGGTCGTGGGACCCATATCGAAGGGATTAGCTTGTGGTGATGTAGGGTTGGGCGCGATGGTGGAATGGAGGGACATTGTAAAGAACGTTGTTGACACCTTCGAGCTCAAAAAACGCCCCAAAATATCATGAATTACCCCGCAGCATACCCCATACACGCCTGGACAGTCATCTACGGATTTTTGTATGCAGAGTCCAGGTGCGCGGTGTGTGATCAGATGATCTCCGCAATCTGGCGCAGACCTGCAATCTTGCTAAACTACTCCGATCCGTCGACCTCGTTGCTTTCGACATTAAGTATTTCCTAAAATGCCGTCACATTCAATTTTACAATCAGACGACATGAGGACAAGATAACTTGCGCTAGTAAAATCAAGTCGACCCAAGGGAACCTTCGGTCCGCGAATTCGAGGTCAGAAAATTCATAATATCGTGCAGTCGAAAGCTCGATGTACGAACCACCTTCGTGCGCTTAAGCACCTTCCATACGACGAATAAGAGCGCGTAAAGGGGCAGGTTGATATCTGGTTTGACGTCAGAGGGCGTGTCCCCACACCGATGTGGTTGAGGTCTTACACGCAGCTACGAAGTCCGATCCGTTGAAATGCCAAAACACGGCGATGCCGCTCACGAGAATCAAGAAGGTCGTCCTAGTAGATCAACGGTCAGAGGAAGGATGAATGTAGTTGTTAACAAGATGTGCAGGCCCTGGATCCGGGGTGAACGTACCAAAAGACAACCCACATTGCACCGTAGGGCTGCAGACGCGACCTATACAATGCGGCATAATCTGAGGGATTTATTCCTTGTTTGCGCATCCCGTAGTCTGTTTGTAACGAAGTGAGCGTTATAGCGGCGAAAAAACCAAGCCACTTCGAGAGTACGAACAGAATCGGAGGTAAGTCAAGCCGATGGCCCACCAACTTCAAGAAAGTCAGACGGACTAATATCAAGAATATGGTTAATGTGCCGTGAGCGTACTTGAGTAGACCACCAACGGCAGCTAGAGAAGCGTCTGTCAGAAGCCGCGGGACGAAGCACGACAAGCTCACAGAGGCTTGCAAGCCAGCTAACGAGAACCGTTACTCATGCATCAAAGGATATACGGCGAAAGAACGCACCTGAAGACCCTGCTCGCTGTGTTTGCCACGTTTAAGTACGCCAAGAAACCGAAGAGGCCCTTAAGTACCACGCTTCGTCAGACGACTATCTGCCACCGCTACTAGAGACACTCACAGAAACGAGTACCGCGACATAGGGAACACCCCTATTGTTCAATCGCGTAACCACCCTTGGCGCATGACCCTGAACCCCCAGTGCGAAAAGCAAGCGCGATGCCGAAAAGAGCATACCATTTCCCGAGGACATAGCGGAAGTTAAGACGACCGCATTGATGATATGTGGGAGTACTGAATGTTATTTGATGCTCAGGATGATGAATGAGAACGCGGTAAGGCCGCAGACCTTGTATACCAGCCCGCTGGAAGGCGATTACGAAGGGGGATTTTGCTGCAGTGTTCGATGAGCTGTTGGGATATAATTTCGATCGCTAGATCAGAGCAATGAGTTGGAGCACACACGTTAGAAGACTAGGATCGTTCGATGGGACAAGCATCCCGATGACAAGAGAAGTAAGAATCTGCTCAAAGTTAGGCGCCAAGGATTCGTGCTTTGGGAGGCCGCACGGACATAGCAGACGAATATGCGAAAGAATACGGTTTTCATGGCTACTCTCAAGTTTCGGCGAGGATTTCTCGTCTCCGCAGCCGCGCTATGATCAAGACGAGGTTGATGAAGAGTCATGGGCGAGATCGGCCTGTCTTACAGGGTGATGATTTCCATCCCGTTCATTGAGAATGCCGCTGGAACAACAGCCAGAAGCAGACCTATGAAACGACCGCGAGCACCAGGTTCGGGCGCTAACGGTACTACAAGTCAGTTCGCACAACATGATGCACGAAGCCTATACCATGCGCACACTCGACGAAGGGACCCGGGTTTCTCCAATACTACCGCGAGTTAATACGCGTGGAATCATCAGGCCAGTGCATGCACGTGCCTCAAAACCATGGCTATGAAGCACCGGCGCTCAACAGACGGGATAAGAAACACTAAGAGCTACGGACCGGGTGTGGTCTGGTCCTCCACCAAGGTTGACTACGAGTCCGCCGATAATCTGAGGATGAAGTTCAGGATAAAAATCTTAGCACCCCTTCTTGACCCACTGATCCGGCGACAAGCATGACTATAATAGGACCCGTTATATGCTTGAGCTCAAGCCAAGTACCCTGAAGGCGCACGCTTGAGTGTCGAAAAAAAGATTTCCGCTGGGTCGTATCTCGTTTGCGCTGCTCACGGAATAGCATATGGGAGGTAACACACTGTCTCCAAATGTCCTAATATGACGATAAGTGCAAGCGGGACTAGGAACCTCGTTCACGCCGACGTACCTCGCGCCGGAAAAGTTCACGAGAAAAGCGACGCCTATGAACAATGTTATGTATATTGCTATGTGGTCTCTCTATGATAGCGTCATGTTATTGGTCTTGTCGGTAAGGTGGCGGCAAGGGAAACGTTACATTTTCGTCCCAATATCCTACTAGAAGGCCAGCGGCGGTCACTTCTGCGGGAAACGTAATGGCGCATACCTAACAGAAAAATGAGGTATGGGTAGAATGCGTCATTAAGATACTCGCATTGAAGTAGTTCTAGAGAGCCTTCGATGTCACATAGGGTTGTCAACAGCTGCAACTTGACGAGAGCACACACCCATCCAACCTGTGACGAGGGAATAAATGTTCGATCTAGTCGCAATTCAAAAGCCATGGAAATGACACACCGCAAAGCCTAAAGCTGGATCCACCCACCGCGCAGCTAGAAAAGCCAGCATCAGACATGAAATATGCGAGCGTTTTTGGCATTAACCATAATGTGACATCGAGCCTGAAACTGGGGCGAGAGCGGCCATTTCCGTGATAGAAGCTAGGGCGCTGGATTGGACGGCAGTGAGGGGAGGCCAGAATGGATGCGAGGGGAGCGTACCAAAATCCGACGAGTCCTATGTGAATAAAGACCAGGAGCGTACCAAGAGGACCAGCGACAGCGAGAACTTCCCCGAGGCCAAGAAACAGGCCTGTGCCAATCACAGTCGCAATCTATGGCCTGAGTTGCAGTGCCTTGTAATAATCATGGTTCGGAAGACGTACAGCGAACCTGAACCAAGGTTAGGAAGAATCGTATGATACGGAAGGAATAACGTACATCTGTACGTGTCTACTGCTCAATGTCCTTTGCACTTTATCCAATTCTACTCGATAAAACTCTGCACCTATCGGTCCGGACTGAGCAGTATCGCGAGCAGTCGATGAGAGCATGTTGTCAGCTTTTTCGTCCCTCTCAAACGAGGCCTGCGTCGGGATTTGGCGAGATGACTGCATCCGTGACCACGAGGCAACGACGATGGTCCGTAAAGCGCGTACAACAAGGTAAGAGTAAGAAGTACGGAAAACCTGGCCGTGATACTCGCGAGTCTGAAGGAAAGGCGTCTGGTGCAGTCGACTGAAGAACCGGACTCTGTCGGGGCGGAGGGGAGACGAAGTTTTCGCTACCGCCCATGCCCTCAAATGCAAGGAAGAGTGGATCCAGATCAGTCGGATCGCTTTGACCCGGGATCCAAGCGCGTCTTTGGCGCCGTCATAAAACACAGTCAAAGTTCCGAAATGCCACAGCTGGCAGAAGCGTCAAAGGGTGTCTCTTTCTGTCGCGCCGAGTATGAGTGAGGAGACAACTTCTCTTCCTGCCGCAACCCTTGTACATGCAAGACAGAAGACACCCGAAGAATCGAATCAAGATAAGGAAACATCGCGTGCTTCCTCTTCGAAGCTAGTCTGGCCGTTTGTTAAGACGTCGGTGGCTAGGAAGGGGTTAGGACGCTCGGTGGGCAAAGAAACGGCCGGACTTCCCCAGAACGTCCTCGGTAATTTTAGCAATTTGGATGCTTGGTGCTGGAGCATCAAGCCTTGATAAAATCGACGGGGTATCATGAAGCAAGGTATATATGCAGCTCCTGAATGTGTTGTCCCACTGGTATCCGCCAGCTCACAAAGTAAGGGAGTGGGCGCTGGTAAACGTTTCACCAAGGGTCGCCGCACCGTATCGCACGTGATTAGACTTCGCCCGCGGATGTGGCCAGATTGGCCCTGTGTGGCCGCGGTTGCGTAATGTTGAACCACCTCGTACTGCAGTAGTGGTGGTAATGCGCGTCCCAAGGGGCCTACGTTCACTGTTATCGGTTTAAACGACAGCAACCCATAAGACCTAGAGCTCCGCAGTGCTGAATCCGATAGCCCCTTGTGATAGCTCTCAGGCTCGAACCAGCCCTCGAACGGAGCAAATTGTTCATCAAACGATCACATTCTACTTCGTCTAACTGGTCTTCTCCCCCAGATAATGCCATCAAACATATTCTTATATCCGACGAACCTTTCATCGTGCAGCCAGGTATTTTAGATCTGGGCACGTCTAATCTCAAAAGTAACAAAGATGCTGTGCTGATAATCGCAGTGACGTGGCTACAACACAAAAGATGCGTCGTTCCGGGTCAGGATCCGGCCCCGCTTCTCTCAGACAGTGAACTTGCGCGCAGAGGGGAAGAAGGCTTTGCCACCAGCATTTGCATGCCCTCCGTGAACACCCAACGCGTACTCAATAGAGCTCTTGAGGACATTAACAAATTTGTCGACGCGGAAACCTGGCTCTAGCGGGTTGAACACGGTCGCTTCCACCATATCCTAGAAACAACGGTAAGAAAATGCCATGAGCGTGGCCGAAATCATCTTACCCGAATGCCGTAGATCCGCGCAAGACCGTCGTCCAACTTCTTCAGCGCCGCTGTCGCACCCGGGTCATCACCTATTTGGATGAACTGTACGCCGACCATGCGGAGCGGGATGTTCCTTTCCTCCAGACGTCTCGCCGTACTCACGATGATAGCCTCCGGGTCATCGGCTACAGAGAATCAGCACAAGAGTGCGACCGAAAAGAGACTAGACGGACTTGGTGCACCGTCCGTAATAACGACGAAGACAATGGGCTTGCTACGCCGCGGGTCAAGATGGGGGACATATATATTGAACAGATCTTGGAGACGAGATCCAGTCGGCGTCTGGCCTGAAATGTGTGATCTATCATTTACGAGCACACAGAATTCGGGCACGCAGACATACCCGATGGCCTTACAACTTTGAATACGGTGTCGACCGAGTGCTTATCCTGCAGGAATTGTGAGAGATATCCTGTGGTAATGAAACTTGGCACTGGCTTACCCGGGCGTCCAAGCGCGTGTGATCATCGTTGAGGAAGTAGATGTCCAGCCCATCGGCATTGAAATCTTTTGCCATCTCTGCAACCTCGCCGAGGACGTCGCGGGCATCGTTCCACGGTGCACCAGCCATCTCAACAGATGTTCAGTTCAACGAGCGCCGCAGGAATCTACCCTGGTGCTCACCGACAACGAATCGTCGACGAGGACGATGACTTTGATCTGCCTGTGTGGAGCATTGTAAGCCAACAACTTTATTGCGAACGACTCTAGAAATCCCCACTTCAAATCACGTTCGAGGACTGGGCTGAAATCGAGTTCTAGCCCTGCCATCGGCTTCACAATTCCAGAGGACTGCGGAGGTGTAGGTGTCTGTGGCTGGAATGTCCATCGAACGGGTGTGAGCATCTGGACGAGGACCTCGTACTCCAATACCTGTCGGGAAAAGGTCAAACGACAGGAGACTATCAAGATAACTGTAGAGATTCTTACGTCGACTTCGACGCCGTTGTAAGGGATCTTGGCACCCTGTTTAAAATGATGACCAGCCTTGCCGACCTCTATACCTAAGCTTTAGCACGTGAAGTTTGGCAGAAATCTCATGATACACACGGATTCCGCATTCGTAGAACGTTCGGGCAATGAAAAGAGGCTTTCCATGATCGTTACCCGCTACGACAGCGTTAAGCGGGATGTCCGTTCCACGAACAAGGATCTGTATTAGCAATATCACGATCCATCTCACTGACCGAAGAAAGTCGAACGACGCACCCAATCAAACGGAAATGAGGATCCGTTCTTTAGGACGCAGTTCGTGTTGTCCTGTGCCTCGCGAACCCACTGAACATACGTTGATGGGACACGAACAGGTACGAAAGACGTCGTGCTCGCGTTCGGCGGTGGTGACGGCACGACGACGTATGGGCTGCCTGGCTGTGGGATAGATGCACTGAGCTCTCGTCCAGAGTAAGAATCCTCCGCAGGCTGCCATGGAGGAAAGGTTGCTTGGTTTTTAGCAGGATACTGGGGCGGGTAGAAATCCTGCAGCTGGCTGTTATTACGGCCCATGATGGGATAAGGCATGGTGTATGGCGCAGCGAATGTCGGAGAGCGGCTTCGTTCCATGATGATGGGTTTAGATAGACCGCTTGGAGGATACTTATACCTGTCTGCAATGGAGGAAGCGGGAAAAGGGTTGTGATAGCCCGAGAGCCGTTCATTACGGTGGCAAGCCATGATCCCACACGCGCATACGCTGATAGCTGGATGTCATGCGGGCACGAAACGTTGAGGCCAGTCCTCTTTCATAGAAGTTAATTCAAAGCTCCCTGAGGATTGAATACCTGCGAGGGTTCTGTTATGCAAAGGGGGAAGGCATCGATGAAGAACACACGTCTTCCGCGTGTATGCGGAGCTCCGCAGGTATATCTATACTAGAAGCAAGCTGACCGTACAGGGTTGGCTGAAGGTCTGAAATGGTCTTGGCTTGAAATGCGCACGAGAGAGCGTTATATTGACCGGTGTTCTGCGCAGCGGGTTATTTCAGGTGTTTACATACACAGCAGCTGCGCCACTCGCCAGCAGCTCCATCTTGGTATCATCGCAGAGAGTGCGAAAAGCGGTCGTATAGTGCACAAGATCCTTACTGTATTTCCAATTATTAGGATTTGGAAAGTGACATCAGAGTCATCAAACGAGGCAGGGTGTAGGGGAAGCCGTCCATAACTGCCAACAAGGACAAGTTGACTGGAGAATGAAACTGGAACATTCGGCGAGCTACCTGGTAAGTCATACTCTGAGTACTCAATGCATACTCGGCTGGCCAGTTGTGACTGTGCATCCCGCCCAAAAAACGCATCTACGAAGGACATAATTTTTGGTAAGCACCGTGACGTTCTACGCGTAACTGACATTGCGCTGATGGTTCGATATAGATAGGCATCGTGTAGTTCATACGTCTCGCCTAAACAGTGCACTGTCCCAACCTAGTCATAGGCTGCCACAGATTCCACGAACAGGGTTACTCACTCGTAGGTTATCGAGCAGGGATCCGAACAAGCTGCCTCGTGCGCAGGGCTCACTCTTATCGATCAGAGGATTGCATCTGAAATTAACATCTTGGCTCCGAAGCACAAGAATCCTGGACTCAGTCTAGTAGAGCTCTGGACGGATAGAGCGAGACAAGAGCGATGGAAGTAAGAATTTGAAACCTACAGGATCACGTTGCTATATATATTGCGCAGCGCCAGACGCGGCCACGTGATTATATTCTCCACGTTTCAGAACTGGGACCAGATTGGCATGTGCGAGGTCTGGAAGGGCCAAACAACAAAAAGAATGTCAAGAAGAGACACTTGGGGTACCAAAGTCGCTAAGGTAGTAAAAATCCTTCAAAATACTGTTCTATCGCCTTCCATTCGTCTATCCCGAATCCGTCCTCGCGAAGACCAATATGACCGTCCGGCCGCGCCACAATGGTCGCGCCTCGTTGTTCATCGACGCCCCACTTGTCGTGCATTGGGTGTTTGAGTATCAATCCGGCGTCAGGAGCCGTTTCCGAATATGGCGACAGCACAGCGATGTCGTCGCAGAAGACGTGAGCAGGATGGAGCAGATGCGAGGGCTGCGTGCTTCCCACGCGTGGATACGCGCAGGATACGACGTTATCTAATAGCACAAGGTCCTTCGTCGACGTACTGGTGATGACTGAAGTGCGAAATAGCGAGTGGGGAAGTACAGTGAAGTCGGCGGTGATCGGTGGGATATCTTCATAGTCATACGTGTAGACAACACGCCCGGGAGGAATCTGGGATGAGCTCTGGTCCTTAGAATCGGATGTACGTGTGCTGGTTCCTTGTCTTTCAAAGGTCGACGGAGTGAGCATTATATTGTCACGTCCGGGGAGGGGTACGGATAGGGGTGGCATTCGCTTCGCGATGGGCTTCGCTTGCAAGCTAACGTTCGACCCGTACTGAGCGAAGATAGACCCTGATTTCCGTATATACGCATCGAGCTCGAGAAGTTTTCTCGCGGTTTCTTGATTCGTGAGGTCGCCCACTAGAAGGAAAATCGTAAAGCGGCCGTCGAAACGAGGTTGGACATTGACGGGAACTGAGTCTGAGATACGAGTGACAATCGCTGGTTTTGTGCGTGAACCCGCTATTACTCCTGGTTTGTCGACGGGCGTCATCTCTACGTCATTTGAAGACGTGCGTACTAGTAAGCTACGATTATAAGTGATCGATGCTCCCGCTTGATACTGTAAGAAAGAGTCAAGCATCGTTGAGGCGAAAACCAAAAATACGCACAGCAAAGTTAGTAGCTTGGAATTGGAAAAGGCGATTGAGCCAATCACAAGCCTCCTGGGACGAGAAATTTTCTGTGGTTTGTTTCTCTAACCCCGCGTACAACTTGACAAGCTGTCTATCCATATTGACCAGGTCTTCTGCGACACCGTGCCGCTCGGAGGCATATGTCGCAAGTATCTCCGGTCTCGCAACGCCTTTCAGGACAAGAGAGAGCTTCCAGCACAAATTATGTGCTTCCAGCACTGCTGTATTCAGACCGAGGCCGGCTGAATAGAGGTCAGATTTATCGCATTAAGAAAGCTGGGGAAGCACCTCGAGGACTGTGAGTATGGCAGGCATCGCCAATGAAAAATACACTGTCTGTGACTGAGTACTCGTTGATGAGTCTCTGTCCAACTATGGTGTGTAAGCATATAGAAAATATCATGAAGCTCAATCAGAGGACAAACCATCGTAAGAAGACCACCAGTTCACTTCGTCCCATTCAATCTTGAAAGGTTTAAAAATATCCTTGACCATCATCGTTATGTTTTCCTCGTTAACCTCGTAACGTGACATCTCCAGCTGGATATCAAAACGACAGCATGGCTTGCCGTTGATGGGTTCACGGGGTATGATGAGAACAATTCCTTTCTCGGAGCGAATGACACTGGTGTGGTACAAACTCAGAAAAATTGAGAAGTGGTGTGCGATGTACACACCACAACCGTTCAAGATCTGGAAAGTCACTGTTCAGCCCCACGGCATCCAGGACGCACCTAGAGTTTGACGCGCCTATAAGCAGCATTACGCAGTATTCGCACATCAAACCTACCAAGTTACGGGGAGTGCTTCGCCAAGAAGTCTAACGCCATACGGTGCTGCCCATCTCCGAACTTGTGATCGGCCTCCATCACATGCCAGCACATACTTTGAAAATATCGTGCGCTCGTCGCCAGTCAGCCTATCGCGCACAGTAGACTTGCACGAGCCATCCGGTCCTTCCGGGAGCTCCATACCGATAAACTTCCAACCCCAATGCACACGGAAGTCGTCCCCGAACCGCTCGACATCATGGATGAGGACTTGTTCGATCATGCCTTGACGGAGACAAAGAGCGTAGTCGTGTTTGAAGTCCAGAAAAGTGGGGTACATGGGTGCGAACACCGTCCGGCGAGTTTTTCCGCCGGAGATTTCCCAGAAGGATCTGGAGTATAACTTGCGTCCCATGTGGAGGAGCTGTTCCATCGGCAGGCCCAAGCTCTGGGTTCTCGTATGAGTAAAGGAAAAGACATAGTAATTTATGGTGGAAGATCCGCATACCTCCACCACCTCCATGGCACGGCATTGAAACGCATCCGACCTCCCGTATTGGTGATCTGCATAGTCTGTAGCATCGACGACCAAAGGCTTGATTCCCATGCGTGCTAGGATAACCGCCGACATGAGGCCGGCAGGCCCTTGCGATGGGGGCTCAGTCTAGCAACAGAACAAGTACGGGAGCAGGAATTACCCGCGCCAACGATGAGCACATCGTGAGTCTCACGAGTCATCGTTGAAGAGCCTGGGATTATGGGGTTTGGACGAGGAAGTGTGAGTGTCTTTAAGACCCCCCAAGCTCCAAGTGCGGCATCGCTAGCAGAGCGGGAGAGAGCCTGAAACTCGCAAGCGGAAACAAGCCCACATCCTTCTTCCACATTACCCAAGAAAACTGGCCTCGTTGCGGATTTTGATAAGCCCTTGACCAATGTCGCGGCGATAGCTGTGTACTGGAGTCACGCAGTAGACATGCGTGCACAGAAAGCGAAAGGAGTAGAAATTGAGTATCCTTAGGCGCAAGGAAGGCACTGAAACCTCGGTGTACACTGTAAGCTGACGTCCAACAGCCAAGACCGGTACGTGTGTTTGCAGTGTGTCTGCCTGTCACTGGCAATTGGCCAACCGCGCGCTTGCACGTCAATTGGTCAGCCACGCGCGTCTTGTCACTCAATTGTCTCGGTGTGGTAATGCGTAGTGCTTGTCTTCTTCGTTCATAGCGCCGCGCGTGGATGCCCTTCTTATTTTGTATGCACAGCGGCTTGCAGAAACGACATCTATCGGTGATATACTCTCAATGAAGACCGGCATATTCTGTATGGAGATCCGCTTCCTCCCGCTCGAAGGTGGCGTACGGCCGCAGCGTGTCGTGTCTGCTGTTGACAATGTTGACAAGCGGCGCAAGCGATGAGATGCCCTGATTGCACCTCGAAGCTTTGCTGGGTAAGCGGGCCATATTCTCGTCTACTTTTCTGTCCGAACTTTCTCCAGCGTTTCGCGCTCCACAAACGCATCCCCCATGTCCATCCATACTTCGACATTCGTCCGTCCTCATCTGAACCTTGGCTATTTGCCTGCTCAAGCTGATGGTGTCAGCTCACTGCCTGAGCTCGTCGATTTCGTGGCCTGCAATAACCCCCAGCGCACGTTCGGACTGCAGCTCAGGGCGGGTGAAGACACGGTACCTTGGACCATCTCCTTCTCAGAGCTTCAGGGTGCCGTACAAGAAGCATCGGCGTGGTTGGTCAGTTCCTGTGGAGCGGTCGCAAGGGTTTCTCGGGATGTCAAGGTCGCACCTGTAGCTTTGCTACTTGCCAGTGACATAGGCATTTTTATATACATGGTTGCTCTCATGCGCATCGGCGTCCCGGTACGCTTGCGTGCTGTCTTTCCCTTGCTTTGCTGGTCTAATATGCACTGCATAGGTCGTTTTGTTATCCGCTCGTCTTACTCCGGTAGCCATAGCCCACCTTATCAAGGCCACGGCGCCGTCCGTCGTCCTCATGAACTCACAAGTTGCTCGGTCTGTCAAAGAGACGAAAGCTTTGCTCGACATAGACGGCATTTGCACTCAGTTTACACCTGCGCTCTCGTATGAAGACATTTTGAACGCCGCTAAAGAGCGTGTCCAGCCTATTTCTCTTCTTCCGCGCTATGCAGATTTCCAGCTGAATGATCGTGACGCGATAATTCTTCACTCATCCGGTACAACCGGCCTTCCGAAGCCCATCTACCACTCACACGCGTATCTGTTGGTTTACGCAGCTGGGCATCGATTTTCGAAAGACGTGGAGCCATTCAAATTCAACATGTCGACGCTCCCTCTTTACCATGTACGTTTTCAGGACATCTATAGCGCTTTGCCCTCAGTCAGAAACAGGGCTTTGGTCTGCTTGCTCCTTGCCTTTCCCTGTCAATCGGACTTCCTTTTGTCCTCCCCCCGGCTTCCATCATCCCAACCGCCCGCACTACCCTGAAACATATCGAGATCACTGGCGCTGGTTCCATGCTGTCCGTTCCGTCCATACTCGAAGACATAGCCCGGATGGGTCCCTCTGCGATTGAAGCTCTCGCAAGCCTCGATTTCATCGCCATAGGTGGTGCCGCCATGAAGGAAGCAGTCGCGAAAGATTTTGTTGAGCAAGGCGTAAAGCTCTTAAACCATTGGGGTGAGTCTTCTCCTGTCGACTGTCATGTGTAGCACAGTTTACTAGCGTCTACACCTCTAGGCGCAACAGAACTGGGTTGCATCGCCCCGATCGAGCGCCCTCCGGCAGGTTATGACTTCCATTATCTCATTCCGCGGACCGACATCGGTCTCCAATTCAGGCCCGTAGACGTCTCGAGGCGCTTGTTCCAGCTAGTCGGTCGCGCTATCGGATGGACAGAAGACTTTGTCGTCCAGGATTTGCTCGAACAACATCCCAGTGATCCTACACAATATCGCATTCTAGGGCGTGTCGACGACCTGCTCGTGCTCGGAACTGGCGAGAAAGTGCGTCCGGCGGGCATGGAGGCCGCATTTTCGGAGCACCCAAAAGTCAGAGCGGCCATCGCGTTTGGAGAAGGCCAGTTCTCAGTCGGTGTCATTGTTGAACTTCTCGGGTCTTCTCGGGAACAAGACGCCCAAGAAGTGCTTGCAAGCTTGGATCCTTACCTCGAGCATGGCAATAGCTTGATGGACAAGCACGCGAAGGTGTCGCGCGACCTGCTTGTGATCACCTACTCCGACGAGAAGCCCCTTCCACGTACTGACAAAGGCAGCATCGCTCGCAAGGCCGCCTACGGTGTCTTTGAAGGGGAAATCAAACTCGCGTATTCTCGAGCTGACGACGCTTTCTCTGCCCCCTTCCCCACCTATGACGACACCGACCTCCTGCACCATGCTGTGCGTAATATCGTGGTCACGGCTTTACATATCGGAGACCCGCAGGACCTGCAGGACAGCGATGACTTCTTCGAGGCGGGAATGGATAGCTTGCAAGCTAGTCGCATTCGACGAGCTGTGCTCGCTAGCCTTCGGACCACGCGGGACGTCCCTCGGTCTATCGTCGATATATCACCTGAGTTTGTCTTTGAGAATCCTTCGGTCGACAAGCTTCATGCAGCTGTCGTTCAAATTATGCAGGGTAAGTCCCTGGCGCCGAGGGACCGCGAGGAGAACCGCATCAAGGCAATGTTGCGCATGGTCGAAGAGTACACTACGCACTTACGTACGTTCACGACGGATGCAGCGCGAGCGCTAGAAGCTCGAGCCGCTTCAAGGCCTAAAGACCAAGATCGGCACGTTGTGCTCATTACCGGCGCTTCGGGTAGCTTAGGTTGCATGCTAGTGGCACGCTTTGCCACGGATCTTAGGGTTGGTAAGGTCCTGTGCCTCAATCGTGGCGGATTAGAGGCCGCTCAGCGGCAGAGAGATTCTATGCAAAGGCGAGGCGCAGTCATTAGCGATGAGGCCTGGGGCAAGGTGATCGTATTTGGCTGCGACGCTAGCAAGCCATTTTTTGGTCTGTCAGCGCAGCAGTTTGAGCAGGTAAGTTTGTCATTTTGTGCAGCGTCCGTATCGTTGCTGATGAATTTCGTAGCTCCTTGAAGCCACTCACATCTTCCACAACGCTTGGCCGGTCAACTTCAACCGAACGCTCGCCTCCTTTGAAACTTCCATTAAAGCTCTCTGCAATCTCGTCCATCTTGCGCTGCTCTGTGCAGCGCATGTACCAAGCGATCACCGCCCTCGTCGGATTCTATTTGCGTCATCTATCGCCGTCGCTGGCCGATTTCCACTTCTCCACCCCGACGGACCGGTTGCCGTTCCGGAGATTCACCTCGATCCCGCCGTCACCTCCGAGTTCGGGTACCCAGAGGGCAAATGGGTCTGTGAACGGATATTACAAGCGGCGGCGGACATGTACGGTGGCAGACCGGGGCCTTTGCTCGCCGCAGCGAGTGTGCGGATCGGGCAGTTGACGGGGCCGGAAGATACTGGCGTGTGGAACGAAACTGAGCACGTCCCGATCATCGTTCGCACCGCGCAGAAAATCAACGCGATGCCCATTCTTAGCGGCGTGCGTATCGCCACCAACCCTCTTTGCGCGGGAATTACTCACCGAATCCTTATTTAACAGTCTTTGTCATGGTTGCCAGCCAACCGTGCCGCGGCTGTGATTGCAGATATCTTATTCGACAAGGATCTAAAGGTGGTGTATCATGTGGAGAACCCGTCGCGCCAAACGTGGGCTGGCGTGCTTGACGACTTTGCTCTCCTCCTCGGAGACTTGCCGCGCGTTCCTTACCCAGAATGGCTCGCGCGCGCCAAGGCACTGGGAGACGATCCGGCGTACAATGCCTCCGCCAAAATCATCGATTTCTTGGAGAATGACTTTGTCCGGCTCGCGTCTGGCACGGTCATACTGGATACCACAGCCGCTCGCCTCGCCTCTCCAACGATGGCACGTAGCTGTGCCCTCGACAGGGGCCATCTGGCGGAGTACATCGCGTATTGGAAGAGCGTTGGCGTTTTGGATGATTGAAGGCTATGATGTCAACGAACATGCCTTGAACGCTTACAGAATAGCGCAACTGTCGCGTTGTAGACTTCGTAGTTACGTGACAAAAGAAGAATGGCAGACCCCTGTGGACCTGCTGACCAACCGCAATGTTAATGAGTCCCTACCTACGCCTGATATAGACGTGGCAGCGCCGCGGGACCACGAAATCTTACGTGATCATAGCCGGGAGCGTGCGTTCCACGCGTCGCCTTCTGAACATCCCCGTTCGCCAACAGCCCCAGGACTATGCCCTTGTGAACACAGATCTTAAAACTGCATCTTACATTCCTATTCGAGCCATTAAGAATGCATCCTGTCACGCTTTTGGCTGTGCGCGAGCGGTCTCTAGACGTAGCTATAGCGGACTGTAGCGAGTCACCCGTACGCCCCGGTCGGCGGCCATTGCACATTGGCCTCCATAATACCTCGCGCCGACTGCTATAACGCTCAAGTCCGCTTAATGTCGCTATCCAGCCCCTTTCCCCATATGGCCTGCTCTCCAAAAGGATTGCCCAAGCTGGTGAGTCCCTATCCTCTTCTGCCAAGCAGTGCATCGGCCAGCGAGGCGTTTTTTCGCGCTTTCGCGCCTACACGCGCGCCAGCTTTAGGTTTACGCCCGGATGGACTGATACGCCTATCATGCTCCTACTGCGCCGCGTCGTTAGTTCTTCGTTATTTGTTTGGGCGCGACCACTGGTGGCCGGCGAGGAATGCAGAGCTCTGTGCCTCACAGGTAGTGCCGGACCTTCGGCTCTGCTACGGAAATTAGCGGGTAACTCTTAGCCTCGCCCAGAGATTGTTGGTAATCCCGCTAAGGAGCCCGGTCTTCATGTGTATTCCTACTGTAGCTCCACTCGGTTGATACACGAACTTCTAATAAAGCATCGCAGGTCTTGACAGTGAACTGCACTCATCCCGCCACGGATTTGTTTGCTCCGTTCTACATCCCTAGATGCCAGCCTTCGCGGACATCCCCATCTTTCCCGGCCAAGGCTCAGCACGGGCAAATACATCTGCAACGCTCGAGCGTACCCTGCGTATCGCTTCGTCGCCATACGGCCGCCTGATTCTCTCCTCTTGCTTTTCCGCATTTCATGCTGAGCTCGATTCTCTGTCTCCCACGGAACGTTCCGAGGCTGGCATCAACCTTACGGACTTCGACGCGCCAGGATCGCTACTCAATGCGCTACATGGCCCTTATCCCATAAACCCAATACTCTCTAGCACCCGCCTCGTATTGATTCAGACCTTAACTTATTTCAACGCTTACGCGGAAGAACTTACAAATGCTACCCCCGAGCGTAGCTCCACTCACGAATTCGGTGTTCTCGGGTTTTCATCAGGTATCATATCAGCCTGTGTCGCTGGCGCATCCCGGTCCACCCTCCACTACATCAACAACGCCACTGCAGCTTTCCGTTTGGCATTCTGGATCGGTTTCCGGGCTCAGGCGTACCGTCACCGCGTTCTAGACGAAGCTGGAATTCCAAGGAGCGATACGCGCCCATGGAGTCTGGTCTTCACGGGTGTCGACAAGGTCACGGCAGAAAAATTAGTTGATGATCACAATTCTCGGGTGAGCTCAGGCACTCGTGAAATGTCGGGGTCAGACTAAATGCTGCTGGTAGGGAGTCGAACCCTCCCTTACTCTTACTGCGATCGTGGATGAGTCCACAATCACCATATCTGGCCGACCCGACAAGTTAGCTTCCTTCGCGGCCCAGATGCCCGCTTCCATAGCAGTGGGCAAAACGTCTGTTGACACATTCTATCATTCCTCCCATCTCGCGGGCGTTCGGGACGACGTTATCGCCGATGTATCCCGCCGGGGCATACGGTTTCCAACCCACAGTGACCTCAGCGCCCCGATTATCTCGACTCTCACAGGCCAAAGCTTGTCTGAGGCAGAATTGAGTGGGCGTACGCTTGTCGAAGCCGTTCTTGACTTGATCTTGATCCAACCTGTGAATTGGGATAAGGTTATCCAGTCGGTTGTGAGTACCGCTGGCGCTCTCAGAGGCGTCGTCCGCCTTGTCGGTGTTGGTCCTGGCTCAGGACTCGTGAGGAGCATAGAACGTGCCTTCCCTCAAGGCCGAGCCGCGTTGCTGGACCTCACCGCCGTCCGGAAGGAGGACATGACCATGGATACCAAGCCCGTACGAGAGCCAATCGCAATCGTTGGGATGGCCGTGAACATGCCCGGTGCACCTGATACACGCCGTCTCTGGGCAGTCCTCGAGGAAGGTCTCAACACTATCTCCGAGGTGCGTCACCAGTTTATTGCTCGCCCCTTCTCCGCCTGTTAATGATATCTCTAGATCCCCGAGCACAGATTTAATGTCTCGAGGTTTACGGATCCGTCGTCGTCGAAATCCGGCAGGTCGATGAAGGCACACACTGGCAACTTTATCGACGACCCCGACGGGTTCGACGCCAAGTTCTTCAAGATCTCACCTCGGGAAGCGCGTAGTATGGATCCGCAGGCACGTGTACTGCTGCACACTGCATACGAGGCCCTTGAAGACTCAGGCTATGTCCCTGGTGCGACACCGTCGTTCGCGTCGGAGACGTTCGGCTGCTACGTCGGGGTCGCAACGGGCGATTATGTTCAGAACCTTCGAGACGATATCGACGTGTACTACAGCACAGGTGCCATAGTACCTTTTTTTCGCACACTGTCGATCGACTAACGTGCTCTCAGGAACTCTACGGGCTTTCCTGAGTGGTCGTATATCCTACGCGATGAAGCTTAGTGGTCCTTCAGTCGTCCTGGACACCGCATGCTCCAGCTCTTTGGTCGCCATCTATCAAGCTTGCCGCGCTCTTACAAACCACGATTGTAATGCCGCACTCGCTGGCGGAGTTAACGTCATTACCAGTCCGGACGTATGTTTTTCAACCTTGATCCACACGACATTTTCCAACAATTTCCAGATGTTCCTCGGCCTCGATCGCGGCCATTTCTTGAGTCCAACGGGCCAGTGCAAAGCCTTTGATGCATCTGCCGATGGCTACTCCCGCAGCGAAGGATGCGGCTTATTCGTCCTCAAGCGTCTCTCCGATGCGCTCGCTGAGAACGATCACGTCCTCGGTGTCATACGTGGCGTTGAAGTCAACCAGAGCGGCCTCGCACACTCCATCACTCATCCTCATGCTCCAACGCAGGCGTCTCTCTTCCGTCAGTTACTCTCACGCTCTGGCGTCGAGGCGCATCGCGTCTCTGTCGTCGAGGCTCACGGGACGGGGACCCAAGCAGGCGATCCTAACGAGCTTGAAAGCATCCGCGCTGTGTTTGCGACCGGTCGCTCGGCTGAGAACCCGTTGCATGTCACGTCCGTGAAGGCGAACATCGGCCACCTCGAGGCGGCTTCGGGAGCCGCCGCCCTAGCAAAGCTGTTGCTTATGCTCAAATATGGCATCATTCCGCGCCAGATCTCTCTTAAAAACCTCAACCCACTTATCCAACCTCTACACGTCGACCATACCGTCATCAACCTCGAGAATGCAGCGTGGACAGCAACCATCGAAGGCGATACACGGCTCGCTCTTCTTAACAACTTCGGTGCTGCTGGTTCAAATGGCGCTTTGCTACTCGAGGAGCACAGGCAGAAAGCGATCGATACACGGAAATCGTCTCAGTCGTCCTTTGTCGTCGGTCTTTCTGCCAAGACCGAGGAAGCGTTATACCGTCTCCGTGACAGCTACGTCAGCTGGCTGCAAGGCCCGGCCGCCACCGACGTGCCTCTCGCCGACATCGCGTACACGGCCACGAGTCGCCGTATCGTCTATGAGCACCGTCTCGCTGTTCACGTGGGCTCGAAGGAGGAATTAGTCGAGAAACTGAATTCGGCGATGGGCGTGAATAGCGGAAAGGACACCCGCAAGATTGCCTTCGTCTTCTCAGGGCAGGGCGGTCAGTACAAGAGCATGGGTTCTACACTCTATCACTCCCACCCTCTTTTCAAAGAGATTGTGGACGAGTGCCATGAGTTCCTGACGAAGTCGGGTTTCCCGGGGGTCCTGCAAGTCATCGTGCCTGAAGTCGCCGGGGACCCGAAGTCTCAAGCGGAGGAGCTCGAGGTTTACCAGCCGGCAGTCTTCGCTCTGGAGTACGCATTGGCGATGGTTTGGATGTCATGGGGCGTCACTCCTGCCGTCGTTATCGGCCACAGGTCGGGTTTCTCTCTCCGATTCAATGTCAATATAGCTGACAATGCCTGAAGCTTGGGCGAGTACGCGGCACTGGTCGTTGCGGGTGTCCTCTCGCTCAAAGGCGCTCTGACTCTGGTGGCCAACCGCGTAAGATTCATGGTCACGAAGTGTGCGATGGATGCCACGGGCATGATCGCCGTCAACTTGGGCTCGAAAGCCGTGCAAGACATCCTATCATCTTCGCCAGTATTCTCCGACATGTCTATCGCCTGCCACAACAGCCCCACAGATACCGTCGTTTCAGGACCTGTTGATCAACTCAAGTCGCTCAAGTCGCATCTTGACGCAACGATGAAGTGCAAGAGTGTCTTGCTTCCTGTCCCGTTCGGCTATCACAGCCGTGCCATGGACCCGCTCCTCACCGATCTCGTCAACACCGGGAGACGTGTCACTCTCCGTCCTCCGAATGTCCCCATCGTCTCGAACGTCCTGGGAGAGCCCGTTCTTCCTGGGGCGGAGGGCGTCTTTACCCCAGAATACTTTGCGCGCCACTGTGCTCTTCCTGTGCAGTTCGAGAAAGGTGTCGCGTCACTCGTCCAGTCATTCGCGTGGTCGCAGAAGATCGACATTTGGATCGAGATTGGTCCTCATTCTACGACGCTCCCCATGCTCAAAGCGCATCCCTCTTTATCCAAGGAATCACTATTCCTGCCATCGCTCAAGAAGCAGCAGGACCCCTGGACAACACTTTCGGCAGCGCTAGCGCAGATCTACACTACGCAGAGCGCCGTCTCTTGGCGCAGTGTCTTTGCCCATCTAGACGCGCGTTGCACGTCCCTTCCTACGTATCCATGGTCGAAGACAAAGTACTGGGTCACCTTCGTGGAAGAGGGTGGCGCTGTGTCATCTTCGTCCTCCGCCTTGTCGGACGGTTCAACAATCGTCGACACATCCTCAATGCTGCGCTCCTGGGCACAATTTCCCTCCTCGGAGAACGAGTTCGTTGCTATCTTCGAGACGCCCATTACACAACTCGCAGGCCCCATCCGCGGCCACCGTGTCGGCGACCATCCGCTCTGTCCAGCCTCTGTTTATCATGAGCTCGCGCTTGCTGGTACGAAAGTCGCCGTGGAACATCTTAAGCTGACGTTCGAAAATACGTATATCGCTCTATGCGACGTCGACTATGACAAGCCCCTCGTCTATGGCGAGGATGATCTACGCGTGATCCGAACTGCGATCACAATATCCCAAGATGGTACGGGCGCATGGTCGGTTAGCTCGCGGGTGGACCAAGGCGTCGAAGAATGCCACTGCAGAGGGACCTTCAAGTACCAGTCTATCGCCAGTGTCTCTACCAAGTTTTCCCGTGCGCGCCCTATAGTGTCTCGCCAGATCGCGGTGATACGGTCCGCTCCCGGCGCGGAGACCCTCTCGCCGCGCACGGCCTACGAAATCATCTTTCCGCGCGTCGTTCACTATTCTCGCGAGTATCACACTATGCAGTCGCTTGTCATCGGCCCGGACGGCACGGAAGGTTACGCCGTCGTTCAGCTTCCCAAGGATCACCATCGCGGTAAATTTACCATCCACCCCGTCTTCATGGACACCATGCTCCACGTCGCAGGCTTCGTCGCGAACATGCAGGGCGACACTGACGATGCCTTCATCTGTAGCAAGGTCGACGCGGTCAGGGCCATCCCTTCCCTTATCGATCCTGATGCTCGCTATGGCGTGTACATCAACAACGCGTGGGTTCCAGAGGAGAAGACGACAGTCGCAGAGGCTTACGCGCTGGAACTCGGGGGGCAAGGGCGGATTGTCGCACATGTCAAGGGCATGCACTTCCGCAAAGTTCGCCTCGGTAGCCTCAAACGGAGCTTGGCGATGGCAAGTAAAAAATCCGCACCTCAGGCTCAGTCGCAGACCCGGAGTCCTCCGTCCAATCCTCCGGTAGCACCGCAGGTTCCAAGCAACCTTGAGGAACAGGTGAGGCGTATCATCGCCGAGACCTGTGATACCAGCCTGTCTAGCATCCACTTATCCACGGAACTGGAAGTCTGTGGCATCGACTCGCTGATGTCCATCGAGATCTTCGGCAAGCTCGAGAAAGCGTTTCCCCGCGTCGAGCTCGATCCCACGTCGCTCTCAGCTTGCAAAACAGTCGCCGACATCGTCAAGGCGGTTACGGCCAGATCCCCTGCCGATACGCCTCCCGCTCCCCCGGCGCCTCTTTCTTCGGCGCGCATTCCTGCAGGATCGGCACCCGTAGGAGTGACCGATGTTCGCGGCTTGCTCGCGGCTGTTCTCGGTGTCCCCGTGTCAGAACTTACCGATGAGGCTGACTTTGAGGCTCTCGGCTTGGATTCACTGACGGCCATCGAAGCTCTCGCGGAGATTCAAAAAGCTTTCGCCATCATACTCCCTCAAGACGTGTTCGAATCCGCCAAAAATGTCAAGGGTCTGCAAGCGTGCATTACCGGATGCCTCACCAGGCATGGTCATGCGTCCGACATGCCCATCTACTCCCTCCCTACTCCACCTATGACGCCTCCCGTTACACCTCATCTTAGCGACGACGACGCTCACGCCCGCTACAGAGCCAGTATTGCAAAGGCTCTAAGACTCGGAGAATCGCCTATCTTGTTTCAATCATCGAACACATCCCGTGCCCCCCTCTTTCTTATCCACGACGGCAGTGGCCTTGTTAGCTATCTCAAACTCGTTAGTCCATTGGGTCGAGCTTTATGGGGGTTTAGTAATCCGCGGTTCCTGGACGTCCAAGGATGGGGCTCCCTTCGGCAGATGGCAGAGATGTACGCGGGCCGTTTACTCGAGGTTGTCGGAAAGGTCACTCCACTTGTGCTAGGAGGTATTGGCGTCTGTTCCCATACGTCTCGTGTTCTGATTCCCTTTGCTAGGCTGGTCGTTCGGTGGGGTCGTCGCTTTCGAAGCGGCTCGGCGGCTGATAGCGAAGGATGTACACGTTCTCGGCGTGTTGCTCATCGACTCACCGTGCCCTACCAACCACGTGCCCCTCACAGCCACGATCATCGACGAAGTTACACGTCTCGGCGGACGCAAGGCGAACGACGACCTTGGACAATTTGTGGCGCGCCAATTCGAGGCTAACGCGAGTATGCTCGGCGTATATGGCCAGGGACAGCTCAAAGGCCCGTTCCCGAAAGTGGTTCTCCTGCGCTCGCGAGACGGCTTCCGCCCTGCAGGTGTTGACGATATTCCTACATGGCTAGCGGACCGTAGCGACCCACATGTTGGAGTCGAGGAATGGGAGCGGCTCGTTGAGGACAAGATCAAGGTGATTGACATTCCTGGCCATCATTTCACGCCCTTTCATCCAGAGAATGTAAGCCTTTGTCTCCGTGCTTCAGTCACCACCCCACTGAAGCACTGGGACAGGTCTCGTCAGTGTCGGATGCCATCGTTGAGGGCTGTAGTTACCTAGACGAGCGGCTTTGAGATGCTGTCTGGCCAACTTTTTTATGTAGTTTCCAGATTTCTATAGAAGATCACCTTTCTGCGATATAAATCAGATGGTGGCCAATCTGATAGTCTTTACTTAGCGCTGTGCTGAGGCCTGGGCGCCTGGGCTCTCACTGAAGCCCGAGGCCAAAGGGAACCACGTGATCAACCTGATATCGGACTTCCGAGTCCTGGGTTCCTTCCACCTACCTCGTCTACCTTCAGAACGGTTCGCTGCATACGTGCTTGCTCAATTTGACATTGTCAAACACAACTTCTGTGTCTGTAACCTGACCAACCCCGATTCATTCTTCCTTTGCATTTTCCTAGCGCTTTCTCTGACCTTCGGCTACGTGGTGACATTTCGTTAACCATACCCCTCCACGGTACGTCCCCCCGGATCATCTACTCGCTTGACTCAAGTGCTAAGATTGTGCCCTTGCAGGAAAAAGCTACCCACTTCTTCGCTTTACTTAGCGTCTATCAAGCACCATCAAGATGGCCTTGCACCAGGTGCGCTCTTCGTCCCCTTGTAGTCTCGATTTTCCTCACAGCAACGTTTCTAAGCCTCCCGTATATCGTATGCCCGCCGAACTCTTGATGGAAACATTTGAGTGGCTGGGTGCATCTTACTACGAGGACGCCCTCTCCGACGATTTCCTCAAATTCTCCATTCGCATCGCAGTCTCCCAAGTGTGCCGGTTTTGGCGCACCATAGCCCTTGCTTGCCCTGCGCTGTGGACCGATATCCCAACCCATCATGCGGAGCTGGCGGATATCTCTCTACAAAGATCGAGAACGTGGCCGATAGCACTTTACGCTCATTTCGACGCGCCACCTGCCGGAAGGACTCGCTCACGTATGGATGTCGTGCTTGCGTGTCTCCAAAGAGTGGGAAGCGTGTCAGTTCTCCGCGTCGAGAGTGAGAACATGCAAGACATGCTCCGCATCATAGACCCCGCTCTTTTGTCCTCCGCTCCCAGACTAGAAGAGCTAGCCTTGGACGGCGTGAACATTCCGTCCAATATCTTCTCCGGGGAAACACCTCCGCAGCTCAAAATTCTTGATCTATTCAATTGTACCCTATCATCTTCATCGTGTCTCCTAGGACCCTCCTTGACCGAGCTTAAGCTCCATCTCGCGTCATCACCTTGGCGTTCCGTCGACGAAATTCTTACTCTTTTGCGACGCATGCCGTCCCTTGAAGAAGTATGTTTCGAAGGAAACGCTTTAGACTTTTCGTTCACATTCGAAAGCCCCCCGGAGTATCGCGTTCTTCTCACAGAGCTCTTCTATCTCTGCCTCGAAGGCGAATTCCAGATCCTAGAGGCCTTGGTGCTATGCATCGCCGGGCCCATTCACTCCAAACTCGGGCTCAAGATAACAAGCACAGAGCCTGATTTCGCGTGGGACGACGAGGGTCCGGGACTTGTCAAGGGACGCTTTCAGAGCGAACATAAAGAATTTCTATCTTTTCGCCATGTGTCTTTGACGGACTCTGCCGAGTTCGGCCAGCGCACGGTCCAGCTACACTGCTCCGGTGCACGCCCGCTTCGGAGAGGTATTGACGTGCCCGGGTATATCTCTCTCCCCGACGTCTTCGAGCTCGAACTCTGTGTACCGACGGGCGACTGGCCCGAGCCCCCTTATCTGGGCACTATTGCAAACATTTGCAGCGCATTACCACTCGGCAACGTAGAAAATATTACCCTCAAGGGACGCTCGGCAGTAACCGAAACGGAGCATTACCTCGACATCCTGTACAGCATTGGAACGAGAGCGAAGGCGCTTCACGTTAACAGCGACGTGAAGCTTTTCTCCCTCCTCTCTTGTCAGACTTTATCCACATGTCCTTTACCTGCTTCCTCACGTTATCATTTACCCCCTTGCTTACCCCAACTCCGTCATCTCACACTTACTGGCGGAGAATACTTGACCTCCCCGCGGGATGACGACTGGCAGAGGACGACGTTCGGGAGCCTTGTAAGAGCTTACGCCGGCACACAAGCGCCGGCAAATCGAGACAAACGACATCTGACCCTCGCCAAGTGCAAAATTTCCCTCGAAGCATGGGAGATGCTGCAGGAGAAGCTCGGAGAGGACTTCGTAGCTGAGGAAGACTGTGAGATCCGGGCTTAATACTTCATCTAGGTCTCGTCGCCAAAATTTAGTCCATCTATCAGACCTGTCCCCCGATCATCTTTCTCATTCGTTAGTCGTTCTCATTTGCTTTCCACGTTATCCCATAGGCCGTGCCCGCGGTTCGTTGGAATGCCGGACGTACACTGCCTCTTGATTTCGTTGTCGGCCTTGGTTTCGGTATGCTACATCAGGAGCAAGAGTTCGAGCACACACATACCGTCAGTTTCTCAGGGGCGTAGAGTGGCACATGGCACCAGTTATATCGAATGATTTATTGAACGTGCTTAGTTGTCCTAAGCCTGCTGTCTAGGTCATGACCACAGAAGCCGAGCCTTCTGTGGTTTGATCCCCACACGCACAGGAAACCAGGTTTTGCAACCGCAGTCGAACTATCGCTACGTTCGACCTGGCGCTAGGAACTTCGCTTGACGAACTCGCTCGAAACCAAACCATACCCTCGCATGTCTAGCTCATCTCACGCTATTCTAGACCTGGCACTCACTGCGTTCAGGCGCTTGCTAGGACGGGTGCGAATAAACGCGCGATTCCGCGCCGGGAAGAGGCGCCCTAGTCCGGACCCGAAGTAGCCCGGAATGGCCCGGGAGGAGGCGGAATGGCTCCGCACTCGGATCGGGAATGAGCGCCCAATTCCGCGCGCGGGATCGACAGCCTCCTCCAAATTAAGTACGAACTACTCCTGTAACTTACGAGTTAGAATAGCGTCGAGTACGAATAGCCACTCATTTGAACTCGTCCCCGCTGCGCGCTGCGCATATGCGCGACGGCGCGAACGACTTAGACGAAATTCGGCGCATCTTGCCTTCAACCACCATCTCCCAT